>CM042558.1:16082299-16177299 GCA_023630585.1 Cranoglanis bouderius
ACGTAAAACCTCATACTCGTTCGAATGTTTTGTTGCTTCCTTGTTTGCAGGATCCAAGTCCTGGTGTAATCCTCTAGTCTCAACCGGATGTCCTGTGAACCTTTCTTGAGGGAAAAAAAAAACCCAAAGTATCTGTATTTGTGTCTATTTAGAACATTTTAACTGTTCCGAATAACGTGTTCATATTCGGTTACATCCCATCATAGAATACGGTAATAATTCGTGTATAATAGTGCTATCTGGTGTCACTTTGAACAGCACGGGTTCCCTATGGAAGTCTGGTTCCTCTCGTGTCGCCTCAGGGAATTTTTTTCCTCCCCACTGTTGCCTCTAAATCTACACCCGGATTGCTGTAAAGCTGCTTTGTGGCAAATAAAATTGAACTGAATTCAACTCACATATCCAAACAGCATGTTCTAGTTCGATTTCACAATACTTTAAGTGTAAGCTTGTGCATGTGGCGTATTCCGACTTTTTTTTATATTTTTTTCCCTCCCGTGGTTAGCTAAATGAGACAGGGTGTGTACCAACAGTGTCAGCATGATAAATCTCGGCTCACCAGAAAACACCCTCGCGTCAGACTCAAACACACCCATGCCAGGCCGCATATCCTGCGCAAATGCACAAAAATCTAATTTGCTTCTGTAACACAGCCATCATTTCTGGAGAGAAGGCATTAATCAAAGACATGCGCCCCTAGCAAAGTGCCGAGGCTAAAGGAAGAAGTTGTGCTTTGGAGGCAGTGTCTGTTACACCAGTATATCTTTGAGGTCTGTCTCACAGCAAGGGTTAAACCGATAAATGTCCTGCTTCAGAGTGCCTTCTAACATGCGCTCGCTCACACACACACAGAGATAGAGAGAGAGAGACAGAGAGGATAAAATAAAAATGAAAGACACACAGACACACATCCCTCCTACTGTGCTCAGTCTCAGGATGCTAAGCTGTGTCTGCTCAGCTGTCCTGATGTTCCAGCTGTCTGCTCATGATCAGAGCCACCTAACAAGCTTTCTGTCTTTGTGGAATGTAAGATAAAAGGCTTTTGATCTTTAATGAGGAAAAAAAATATATATATATGCAGGTTATCATTAAAAATCACTCACTGAGACACTGTCCAAAACTGAGACTTCAATTATGTTCCTGTAATACTTTACCGTTCATAGTGGTCATACATGATACTGCATAAACCTACATAGCCATTTATTAAGGCCTAATACAACCCTCATCAGCTGTTATAAAGACTGCTTCTCTCCTACTTTTCCAGAGCAGCACGAGTAACACCAGAGTAACACCTGGTTTTTGTTACATGAGGTTGTGTTATGACTTTTTCCAGGTTGACTTGCGTTATAGAGCATCATGAGAGCTGATTTTGTAGCATCAAGGTTGTATACATACAGTAAGCCTTTATAAACGGTTATCTCGGTTTATGTCAGGTGTTACATTTGACCTTATGTGCACTTCGGGGTAAAGTGTTACAGCAGTAAGCCATTAGAGCGTATTTCTGACGTCTATTTCCGATGGGTTTTTTTTTCTTTTGTTGTTTAAATTTCTGACGTGGGCTTGCTAGAACATTTATCCCGGCCGCCCCGAATGTAACGTTAGCCCAAGATCTTAGCTAGAGAAAATAATACTCCAGCTATGAGCCAACCATAAACCTTATAATATGGATATGAAGGGTGATCCAGAGCAATGTAATTTGTCTTAAAACAAAAACTAAAGCTTGGTGTAAGGAAGAAATAATCAGGGGTCCAAGCATCATTCTGGCAGAGATGCAACCTGGAAAGTACCCAAGTTAGAGATGTTCATGATGAAGAGTACATATCTACCTAGAGAAGCTAGGAATAGAGAGTTACGTAAACGTCAATGAAATTTTCACTTTTTCACACTTTTTAAAGCTAGACATTTTCACAAAGCACTACACGCAGCACAGTATGCATCATGCACGTTTAAGGTGATGAATAAATAGATGCAGAGGACAGCTATTTCATGTGAGTGATGATCTCATAAGCAGGAGAGTCACCGATACCACTTGTTCTATTTGAGGGTGTTTTTATCAGAGCCACAGGGCAGGAAATGAATCACACGCTCGCTGTTTGTCAGCATCACCGGGGCTGAAGTGTTTTCTAGCGCTTTCTACCTCGGTTTTAATTACCTGTCAGTCAGAGGCTGGTGCACAGCTAACATCCCAACACACCCTTGGGAAAGAGTCGATATATCAAATTAGACTCCCTCCATCTGGGAGACAGCGAACGCCCGCTGAAAGCTGTTTAGCATGCGAGCGCTCTGGGACACAAACAAACACGTGTGTAACGCACACTCAGAGAGCATTACAGAGTGTATGAGTGAAGGATGCAAAACAGCAGTAGGAAAAGAAACAGACAAAAACACAGAAACTGTGTGTGTGTGTGTGTGTGTGTGTGTGTGTGTGTGTGTGTGTGTGTGTGTGTGTGTGTGTGTGTGTGTGTGTGTGTGTGTGTGTGTGTGTGAGTGTGTTTGGGGTGTGTACTCTATGTGTGTATGTGTGCACATGCATACACATACTGTGTGTGTTTATGTATACTGTATGTGTGTGCATGTACTGAAAGGGTGTGTGTGTGTGTGCATGTGTGTGTTTGGGGTGTGTACTCTACGTGTCTATGTATATGTTTGCATATACATACTGTAAGGGTGTGTGTGTGTGTGTGTGTGTGTGTGTTTGGGGTGTATACTCTACGTGTTTATGTATGTGTTTGCATATACATACTGTACATGTGTGTGTGTGTGTGTGTGTGTGTGTGTGTGTGTGTGTGTGTGTGTCTGCTTGTTTGAGGTGTGTAGTCTTTGTGTATATGTATCTGTGTGTACAGTATATACATACTGTACGTGTGTGTGTGTGTGTGTGTGTGTGTGTGTGTGTGTGTGTGTGTGTGTGTGTGTGTGTGTTTGGGGTGTGTACTCTACATGTCTATGTATGTGTTTGCATATACATACCGTACGTGTGTGTGTGTGTGCTTGTTTGAGGTGTGTAGTCTTTGTGTATATGTATCTGTGTGTACAGTATATACATACTGTACGTGTGTGTGTGTGTGTGTGTGTGTGTGTGTGTGTGTGTGTGTGTGTGTGTGTGTGTGTGTGTGTGCGTGCACACGTGCACGCCTATGCATACTGTGTTTGTGTATATGTATATGTATGTGTGTAAGGGTGTGTGTGTGTAGGTTTGTTTGGGGTGTGTACTTTGTGTATCTGTATATGTGTGTGCATATACATACTGTATGTGTGTGTGTGTGTGTGTGTGTGTGTGTGTGTGTGTGTGTGTGTGTGCATATGTTTCTTTGGAGTGTGTACCCTATGTGTATATGTATATGTGTGCATATACATACTGTATGCGTGTGTGTGTGTGTGTGTGTGTGTGTGTGTGTGTGTGTGTGTGTGTGTGTGTGTGTGTGTGTGTGTGTGTGTGTGTATACATTGAATGCGCCTGATTTCACTCGTGTTGATCTGACGCTCAGCCCACCGCTCTTCTGTTGCCATGACGACTGGGTTATTACCATCCAAATAGAGGAGTGGGGTTTTATTCACAGCTAATTAAGATGCTGTCACATGTATGGCACGTGCGCCCGTCATGCTGCTCCCGGCCAATAGGAAAGCAGAAATATGACACATATTGATTACTGATTCAATGTCTGGATAACAGTATGCATCACTTCATCGCTCCTTCCTGAGATGTGGGTGTGTGTTATTATGACTGACACATTAAATTGGTACAATTACCTGCCCACTATTTCCATGCAGTGACACAGACGTATTGCAAACATATTGTGACACGCTGTAAGTTAGGTGTTTTTCCTGCTTCCGCCCAGTTTTTGTGGTAACATGGACGGAGCAGCGCGACAGGGAGTGTGAGATTCGAAATCTGCCAAACCGACTTGATGTCTCTGGACCCCCTCTGAACATAGACACAAGAGCAAAACAAGAGCAGCACGTGAGCACAGCTGCTGAATTCTCAATAGGTCAGAAGGTGTTGGTTAATTTATTTTCTAACAGCAGCTCTGATAGTAGTTCTGACGGGTTATTACAGGTACAAGTATTAATGAGCTCGCTGTACAGTGCTATAATTTCTATAGTAACAACTTACACAGGGACTTTTATAGTGGATCATTGACATGGTGAAGTGTTTCGTGAGAAGATGTTTATTTAATATTATTGGAAGGAGTCTCCAGTGTCAGCACTTTGTAACAGTGCTGGTGAGGGAACGAATGTTTATAGCTGCTATAACGTAAGCGATAACAGGAACTAACTTATCTTGCAGATGTGTTGTTTGTTAATAAATAAAAAAAATGTAAACTTTCGCCAAATTGCTGTCATATAAGAAGGATAAAACGCTCCACTTCATGTCTGGCCGTATCACATCACCCAGTTGTCGATTATCTTCATCATTTTATTTTTTTATTTATTTTATTTTTATCAAGATCATTATTTTCATCGTGTATTCAGTACCTTTTGGGTATTTATTCATTCACCTCACCCATAGTTTTTCTTACTGCTTTCACTCTCTCTGGCTATATTTCGATTTCCGAAATGAAATGCAACTCATTCTGCTTTTCCATCAACTGCAATTATGCAAATATTCCAGAGAAAAGCAACAGGATGAAAATGAAAAGAGCACCGTGGCACCCACACAGCCATAGAGAGACCAGAACACAGAGAGTTTGCTTCACTCTTTATTGTATCATCTCTCTAATGATATGCTTATAAAAAAAAAATAAAAAAAAAACATTTTATAAAAAAATAAAACAGGTGTACTAAAACTTCACTCGTATAATTCTCTAACTGTCTCCTGTAATTTATCCTTGTATTATTATGTTCTCTGTTCACTACCCAATCCTATCATCTGTTGCACTAGTCTCGCTGCCAACATTCACTGATCCGAACCTGTGTACATCTCTGATTTATGGCAGATGAATTTCCTGCACATAAATGTCTAAAAAGACATTTTGCATTTCCAGTAAACTTACCGTATCCTACACTGTGTTCATCCGAACGTTCGATGGAACGGTCAGTTGGTGTCTGTATTATTGACACTTTCAAAATATTAAATCTCATCATGACACAAAGCTTTGCCTAAGCACTAGCTTATCGTCTATAAATTATGCAGAAAGCCTTCAAAAAGAGTGAAGAACCAATAAGGGCAGAAAATCGTAAATCTGACTATAGGCACAATATGTCTCAGCTTTAGCTGCACCTTTGGAACTGGTCTAACTGTTCATTCCATGAACTGGGTATGAAAGAAATTCACAGGTACAGTACTGACAAAATGAATTAAATCCTTTGACATAAATGTCTTGAACAATGACCAAAACCTCAACTAGGGCCAGTTTCCTTAACAATCTAAGGCCTACACTAATGGATAAAGTGAGACCTTGTATACAACTTGATAGGGATTATCCACATAAACTCAGAACAATGGTTGCTAGATGGTTGAGGCTTTTGGCTTCTGATCGCAGTTAAAATTCCAAGCACTGTCAAGTTATGGCATTAAACCTCAACTGCTCAATTGTAAATTTCTTTGGATGAAAGCACCAGGGAAATGATTAACCGTAAAACATAAATGCAAAAAGATGCATCTATATCTAATTGCTATAAATCTGAGACCCTGTTTATACCTGGTTATTTCAGGAATCTCCTACCTGGATTGTAACCTGATAAGATCTGGCCCACAAGTCGTCAAATGCCAGTTATAATCTGATTACTAGGGCTGTAGGAGTCTGGGCTCAAGATTTTTCTGTATTGACTTGGACTTGTCTTGGACATTGGTATTTGGACATGTTTCAGTCTTGGGCATTAGTCTCGCTAAAAATGTTCTTGGTCTTGATGGAGAGTTCGTAAAACATAATGTTCATGCTGTCTTTTCACCTTGACAAGAAGTCCTTCATTCTTCTAGAGAACAAAGCCTAATCATTGACACAATGCACAAATGAAGCCAACAAGTGGAAGTAAAGACTTGGCCTCGAAAAGGATTTGATGTTTTTTGGTCTTCATCTTGACTCAATCTTTTGGATTCATTTGGACTTGATCTTGACTTGGTCTCGACCCCCTTATGGCTCAGTTTTGCCTCAATTCCGGCTAGTCCTGGTTTTGGACTTATCAATGCCAGTTATGTCTACAGCTCTACTGATTACTGTATCATGTAGAATATGCAACTCAACTCATTGTATTAGAATATTTGGGGGGGGAGATTTCTGGGAGTAAATGTATTTTGAGTGCAATTATGCCTGCATTTTTATTGTGAACTTGGGGTCTTATACCTTCCAACCAGCAGAGGTCCACCTCCCTAAGTACTGCAATATTTAACATGCACTTCCTGTACACACAATATATGCATAAAAGTGGACTCAAACTAACAATCATTGTGAAGTCTTGCCAACTCTTGAATACTGAGTAGTGATTGCCTCTCGCGTGTTTTGACCCTTGCCTCTTTCTTTGACTACTCTTTGGATTTTGCTGATTGTATTCGTAGTTGTCCATTGCCCTCCTCATGGAGCTACAGCACATGGATCCTCAATCCTCTTTCGAGTCCTCTGTGCTACAGATATCATTCTGATGCTCAAGATGCAAGAAATGTCAACAGGATTGGAGATGTACTTTAGCCAGATCTTTGGTGTTGAAACTGATCTGTGGATTGTATTAGCATTTGTTACTACTGTTTGCTAACATGTTTCTTGTATTAAACAGTACAAACTAGCGTGTCAGTTGCCAAAATTCTAAATCTCCATGCAAAATCAGAATTTTTGACACAGTAACCATGCATTGCAGAACTGGAAACAAGAAACGACACAGGAAGCTGGGAGCTGATTTGCATATTGTGTACAATACAGCAGTCAGATTAAGTACTCAGATTCTTCAATACTTTTTTTTTTTCAGAGAAGTGTTTGTGTAAATTCATGTGGTTAAAACCTTATCAGGATCCAAGCCAGATACATGACAGCTCTAAACAGACTATTTCTAGACTATGAACCCCCGCTCAGCATCTGGACCTCAGTCATTTTCATTTATTTTATCCACCACTGTACAATAATCTTCAGATTCACATTGCTTGGTGTATATTTTTTAAAAAGCATGAATATAACTGGTCTGGAAAAATCAAAGAACCAAAAACAATATCCAGCCAGAATGTACAGTAGCACTTTCCATCTGTCTTACCTGGCAGGCATTGTAGAGCAGTTGATGCTCAAATTTCTTGATGCCGAGGATCTGCTGGAACATTTCATACAGCTGGTCCTTGCTGAGGATGAGCTCGGAGGCAGCACTGGCCGTGATGCGTTGCTGGTGCTTCCGGGGATCCTCCTCGCCTCGGTAGATGGTGTCGAACTTAGCCATCCAGGAGCTAAGCACCGTCTCCTTGCTCAGGCCATCGATCTCGGGTAAGCTGCGCACACGCTTCTCAATGTGCTTCTTAAAGACCTCGCGTGAGTCGCTGGCCGAACAGCCGCCGCTCTGGACCATGCGGGAAACCCGGTCACTCTTCAGAAACACCTGATAATATTGATAGTAATTTTGTGTTAGAGTCAGTTTTGTATTAAGCCAAAAGACTTGTGCAAAATAGGTAGAAATGCTAAGCTGTGAACAAGGTGTTTCTGCAGTCTGAAATATTGATTATTTTTGCTCTGTCTCAATTCCCACCTCAGATTTATTATACCCATTTTTCACAATACACAGGAAGCAACCAATTCTGAAAGAAAACATTTCTTAGAGAGAACAGTTATGGGAATTGTTGCCGCACAAGAAGCTGTATCTTTATTGCAGTATGATTTCCACTTTTGAAATTCACTTCAATCACTGTGTTGCTGATTGCAGAGTTTCCCTTCAATCTGAACCTCTTTTTCCACGTTCCAGCTCTGAGCGAGGCCGTTTCTCAGCATGGGCATTACGGGTTAATGATGTGCCCACCTGGGCTCTGGCTTCACACCAGCTGAAATCTGCTCGCAGCTTGTTGTGCTACTCGCCAAAACACATAGCAGGAGACCTAACCTCAGTGTTAAAACAGACAAAGATGAATGGATGTTCTTTATTCTGCTGCTCCGGGTTTGACATTCATCTCTTATTCATCTTTTTTGCTCTCCCTCGCTTTCTTTGTTCTTGACCTCTCTCTGCATCAGAGCTTTTTATGTCCCTTGAGTTCTCAGATATGTGGTAAGGATGTAGGACTGACACCTAATATCTGATTACAGTGTTTAATTACACTTGTTATATTTAATAATTCCTGCATTTTCAAACTCTTGTTCCTAACTTAATAATGTAAAAAAGAAAAAGGGCCATGAAAGTAAAATGTGCAAGTACATAGACTGAAAGTATTCCAATATAAGTGATTTAAGGTCACTTTACTTATCTCTTTACAAAGTAACTTTTTTAGTCTCTCCCAAACTTCGCAGGAACTATAACATTCCATAAGGAATTATTAACATTCCATAAAGGAATTATTTCTCAATATTTTCTTTCCCCCATCTCTATCTATCTCTCTCTCTTTCTCTCTCTCTCTCTCTCTCTCTCTCTCTCTCTCTCCCTCTCTCTTTGGTTAAACAGATAAAAGTGAGTTAATACAGGGGGAACATCTCATGTAAATCCTGAAAGATAACATTAATTGAATTGCTGCCTTTGTCCACTTGGCCATTTCACTGATTATTTGTCCCCATCAGTCTGAATTGCCACCAGGGTTAAGCTGATTAACCTGAAAAATCACCTTTATCCAACTCACATGCTCTTGCTTTTGACTCTTTGAGGAAAAATAATAATTCATGACTTATTTCAAATGGTTGCACACCAGTAAAACTACCATATGGGTCCCTTTGAAGGTGTTTAATTCAGTGAAACTTTTGTTTCTATAATGCTTTACACAAAAGCATTCTCGCAAGGTCACAAAGCAACTTTAGGTCGCAATGTAGGTCCCTAATGGGAAAGCCAGAGGTGACAGTATCAAGGAAAAACTCTTTCAGAAGGAAAGGCACCTTGACAGGGTCATTACTCAAATAACCAGAAATATCAGATAGTGGGATGTTGATTATTACAGTATAATATTCTATACTGACTGGGCCCAATTACTGACTGTAGCCCACTTGTTACTGTGTACAGTTTGGGTGATGTAATGTTTCGTAAAACTCGTGGGTGTCTTGTCCCTAATGTCATCTATACAGAAGAATCTTACAACAGATGTCATGTAAGTATGTGATGGGAATATGGAATTTGTGTAAAAAATAAAATTGCATTCAGGTATTTTGACTTTGATTTGATCGGGGACAATTTCCCTGATACACCTCACTCACCCCCACGATGTCTAGTGTCTTTGTATGAGAGTGATGAGCATCGAGTCAGTTTGGATATCCCTTTACTAGGTGTGTGCTATTATGCGTTTGTAAACTCCTCACCTCGTAATAGCTCTGGACGGCATTGATGAATGCCTCATCTGCCACGATCTGCGTCTCTCCATTCAAGAAGGCCTGGAAGCGATCCTTTACTACCTGAAGCTGCTGTTTGCTGATCTGAAGAGAAGAGAAGAGAAGAGAAGAGAAGAGAAGAGAAGAGAAGAGAAGAGAAGAGAAGAGAAGAGAAGAGAAGAGAAGAGAAGAGAAGTATATATTAGACTCGCAATGTCAAATAAAAATTACTTCAAAATGACTTAAAATTGACTTTGTAACAAAAGCTAGTCATATGATTCTTTAATTGAATTACGAGTGATATACTTTTGCATACACTTGCATTAATCCACCTTTAGCCCTGACCTTAATTAATGTAATGTAAAACATTTTTTCTTTCTCTCTCTTGCCAAACCGAGGCAGCACTAAAACTGGAAGAAGTGCCTTTCTGCTTTTTGAACATTGGAAACGTGCAAATTATTAACATGTTGAGAACTGACCTTGTCTCTGACCTAATAATGGAGTCAAAAAATTTAGTAATTACAGATTTCATGCTGCCCTCTGCTTTTTGCCTAAAGCGCTGCCTGCTCTGTTTGTCATAACAGTTTAAAAGGCGAAAATTAGCTTTTCAGATGAAGAACCTGGCGCCCCGTGTGAGGAGACACCCATTGGACTAGGGTCCGTTTTCACAATCTCCGAGTGTCCTGATTGTAAGAAACGGTTTTCAGAGATGATGTATTAACTTTAGATCAACTTTCTCTGAGAAGCTTGATGAATAATCAAGGTCAAAAGAGTATGTAGAATAAGTGAGTTTATCAGATTTCAGATTATAATTAATTAAGAGTGCACTGAAGGGTCAATATGTGAGGAGGCGCTGACAAAATACACACTCCACGGAGGTCCCAAAGGCACACTCTAGGATGAAGTAAACAAATTCAAAATCAAATTAGGGTGATATTTTGACCTTTGCCTCCCACTTTGAGAGACTGTGCCAGACGAAGGTCACTATTTTCTCTCTCTCTCTCTCTCTCGCACTCTCGCTGACTCATACTCTTGTGTAGCGCCGCACGCTCAGTGTGGGCTCTGGGCTGCACTTCTGAATGCTTAAAAGAGTAACAGTCATCATTACATGCTAGAGCAAACCTAAATCTGAAAAATGTCTACCACATAATGGTGGTCATTATGGTGCAAAGCTTTTGGGAAACATAACCCAGAGTAGTATGCAGCAAAAACAGAATGGATGTAATTATGATCCTGCAGGGTTGTGTTAAGCCTAAGTGAAAAATGCAGAATAAAAAATTCTAATGATGGGCTCATGGTGCCAGGAGTAAGCACGCTTATTCCGTTCCGAATACTTAATTCAATTCAATTCAATTCAATTCAATTTTATATGTATAGCACTTTTAACAATAGACATCGTCACAAAGCAGCTTTACAGAGATACATTAAATTTTGGATCTAAATTTTAAATCGATAAATTTATCCCCAATGAGCAAGCCAGTGGCGACGGTGGCAAGGAAAAACTCCCTGAGATGACATGAGGAAGAAACCTTGAGAGGAACCAGACTCAAAAAGGGAACCCATCCTCATCTGGGTGACACCGGATAGTGTAATTATAAGTAAATCCCTTCTATAGCTGTATGATACATTATATAAAGCGCAACTGTGTAGTCAGGAGATTCACCACAGTCTCAACATGAACTCAACTTAATGCACACACATTTAGTACGAAAGAAATAAAACACTTTAAAAAATCTTGACTTGTCATGGGTTTTAACCATTTATAGTTACATTTAATGTTGTGGAATGTTCACAAAACACATTCCTGTTATCACTTATGTTATAACAGCTATAAACTGTCGTTCCCTCAACAGTCTTTCCTTTTCGTGTAACCAAGAAACAATAAAGCACAAAGCCCTTTGCACTAAAGACTTGAAAATGGAAAAAGTGTTAGGTTTCCTCTTCTCCAGCCCTCGCTACGCTGCAAAGAGTGGCGAGTGGCGTGCTTCCGCATTCCACTGCGCGCTTTCCAGCGCTACTCAAAAACTGGTTTGGTTTGTGTCATGTCTCTGCCTCCTTAATTCTTATTGGTTCATGTTCGTCTAATTCATTCTGTGTATTATGAGTTTCAGCTGTCTGTGATTTTCTTTGTGTTTAAATACGCCACTCCGTTTCCGCTTCGGCACGGAGTATTAGTTAATCATAGTTTAGTTTGTTATAGTTTAGTTTAGATGTGTTTAACCGTGCGCTTTGTTCCGGTGATTCCCAGATCACTACTCTCGTTTGACTACAGCCTGGATTATAGTTTGTTTTGTTCGTGGTATGGATTCTTCTGTTTGGAATAAACTCTTCTATATTTACTGACGTCTCCCCAGCGCATGCATCCTGACTCCCTCTTCCATCCTACACGTCTGTGTTACGTAACAGAATACTCCACCAAAAATGGATGCAGCGGGGAAATTTGGGACATGCTGCGCCACAATTTTTGTTCCTCCCCTGGACTCAATCTCTTTCTCCCAGTGGGCCTGCATTTATCCACCCTCTGCTTATAATGGTTTTTCTACTAATCCCCAGCATTCCCTTTGGCAGACCCAGACGTATTTCTGTAGTGTAAAGGACCCCAAACCCAGTGAGGAACAATGGGCGTGGTTCCTCCTATCACGTTTAGTCGGCTCAGCCCGCTGGTTGGCGGAGATCCACCTCGCCAGTGGGTACCAAGTACTATATACAGTTTCGGGTTTCGTGGATTTCCTGATTCGTGAATATGGGAGCGCGGAATTTGAGCCGGACCTCAACGTATTTCTGAACAAAGTTCACCTGCCCGATCAGCCTGGCCAGTCGTTCCTGAAATACTATGAGAGGAAGCAGGCAAATGTGGCGGCCTGCACCTCTCAGCCCCAGTCTCAGGAGTGCGCAACCGAGGGCTGCACCCGACCAGCCATTCTACAGTGCCCCACCTGTAAAAATCAGGGAACCAAGAGCTATTACTTCTGCTCCCAGGACTGCTTTAACGACAGCTGGCGAGCACACAAATGGCTCCACAGGCGGGCAACCCCAGAGCTCCAGCCGGAGGCCCAGCAGGAGGTCTCCACAGCGGAGCTACACCTGGAGGTAAACGTGGTGACCTCCAGCCCCGAGCTCCAGCCGGAGGCCCAGCAGGAGGTCTCCTCAGAGGAGCTGCCCCTGGAGGTTAACGTGGCGACCTCCAGCCCCGAGCTCCAGCCGGAGGCCCAGCAGGAGGTCTCCACAGCGGAGCTGCCCCTGGAGGTTAACGTGGCGACCTCCAGCCCCGAGCTCCAGCCGGAGGCCCAGCAGGAGGTCTCCACAGCGGAGCTGCCCCTGGAGGTTAACGTGGCGACCTCCAGCCCCGAGCTCCAGCAGGAGGCCCAGCAGGAGGTCTCCACAGCGGAGCTGCCCCTGGAGGTTAACGTGGCGACCTCCAGCCCCGAGCTCCAGCAGGAGGCCCAGCAGAAGGTCTCCACAGCGGAGCTGCTCAGGGAGGTTAACGTGGCGACCTCCAGCCCCGAGCTCCAGCAGGAGGCCCAGCAGGAGGCCTCCTCAAGGGAGCTGCTCAGGGAGGTTAACAAGGCGACCTCCAGCCCCAAGCAGCCACCAGAGATTCAAGAGGAAACCTCCACTCCTGCCCTGTCCATGTCTGGGGTCCATGGGATGACCTCTTCTCAAGCTAGTCCATGTCCAAGTCCATGTCCAAGTCCATGTCCAAGTCCATGTCCAGGTTCCTGCCCTAATCCTAGTCCATGTCCAAGTCCATGTCCAGGTTCCGGCCCTAATCCTAGTCCATGTCCAAGTCCATGTCCAGGTTCCTGCCCTAATCCTAGTCCATGTCCAGGTTCCTGCCCTAATTCTAATCCATGTCCAAGTCCATGTCCAGATTTTTACCCTATTCCAAGGCCAATCTCTGAGTCAGTTCTCAGGCAGGTTCCCCGTCAGGTTCCCAATCCTGCTCCCAATCCTGCTCCCAATCCTGTTCCTAGTCAGGTTCCCAGTCCTGTTCCCAGTCCTGCTCCCATTCCCAGTTCCAGTCCAGTTCCTCATCCAGTTCCTCGTCCAGTTCCTCGTCCAGTTCCTCGTCCAAGTCCAGGTTCCGACCCTGTTCCTAGCCCAGTTCCTAGTTCAGTTCCAAGTCCAGTTCCTGATTTCGTAGCTAGCTACATAGGTTTAGTTTCTGGATATGTGTTTGCTCTCCTTCTCAGTTCGGAGGCTGATTTGACTCCCAGCTCCGCTTCCAACCCAGCTCACTCCTCTGTCTCCTCCTCTGTCTCCTCCTCTGTCTCCAGCCCTGTCTCCAATTCAATTTCCAATGCTGTCTCCAACCAAGTTTTTGATTTTGTTTATGGTTTTCAGTCTAACCGAGTTCTCTGTTCTGTTTCCAAGTCTTTCTCGAAGTCTATTTCCAAGTCCTTCTCGAAGTCTGTTTCCGAGTCTTTCTCGAAGTCTGTTTCTAGGCCTTTCTCCGAGTCTGTTTCCAGGCCTTTCTCCGAGTCTGTTTCCAGGCCTTTCTCCGAGTCTGTTTCCAAGCCTTTCTCCGAGTCTGTTTCCAAGCCTTTCTCCGAGTCTGTTTCCAAGCCTGTCTCTGATCCAGGTGCCAGAGCCGACCCCGATCCTGGTTCCAGAGCCAACCCCGATCCCGGTTCCAGAGCCGACCCCACTCCGGGTTCCAGAGCCGACTCTGCTCCTGGTTCGAGGTCAAGCTCCGGGTCAAGCACCAGGTCACACACAGCCCCGAGATCCAGGCCCAGCACCAGGTCATGCGCAGCTCCGAGATCCAGTCCCAGCACCACGTCACGTGCAGCTCCGAAATCCAGACCAGGCATCCGTCCAAGTTCTCATCCAAGTTCTCGTCCAAGTTCTTGTCCAAGTTCTCAAGGAAAACCCGACACACTCTGCTCTGGTTACGGGACACTGGACATAACCAACCTCAGGTCCTGGAGGGCAGAGGTTAGGATCCTACCCAGGGGCCCAGGTCCACCACAGTGGATGGAACTTGCGGCGCTTCGAGAGCCGCGCCTTGGGGGGGGGCTCTGTTAGGTTTCCTCTTCTCCAGCCCTCACTACGCTGCAAAGAGTGGCGAGTGGCGTGCTTCTGCATTCCACTGCGCGCTTTCCAGCGCTATTCAAAAACTCTCCGATGGACGTTTCATTCATAAAGACTCATTTTGTTTACCTCTGCCATGTGCTCATGTTTTCATTCACGTCATGTCTCTGCCTCCTGTGTTTCCCCATGTGCTCATGTTTTGGTTTGTGTCATGTCTTCGCCTCCTTAATTCTTATTGGTTCATGTTCGTCTAATTCATTCTGTGTATTATGAGTTTCAGCTGTCTGTGGTTTTCTTTGTGTTTAAATACGCCACTCCGTTTCCGCTTCGGCGCGGAGTATTAGTTAATCATAGTTTAGTTTGTTATAGTTTAGTTTAGATGTGTTTAACCGTGCGCTTTGTTCCGGTGATTCCCAGATCACTACTCTCGTTTGACTACAGCCTGGATTATAGTTTGTTTTGTTCGTGGTATGATACTTCTGTTTGGAATAAACTCTTCTATATTTACTGACGTCTCCCCAGCGCATGCATCCTGACTCCCTCTTCCGTCCTACACATCTGTGTTACGTAACAAAAAGGATTTGGCCATGCAGATTGTATGATAATAAATTGGTATCTTAAATTGGTAAATTGTATCTCTGGTAGACAAAAAAAATAAAAAATTCAGATCTCAAGCACGTCTTCTCTTCGCCTTCTTTGCCTTTGGCACTTGAATAAGCCGGAAAATTCTATAATATCATGTAAGCCCTCTTTTCAGAATTCTTTAACTCATAAAAGTCTTTAACATCATTAAATGCAATCATGAAACCCAAAATTTAAATAAAATGTGAAGCAATAGAGGGAAATATTGCATCAGGGCTGATTTAAAAGTTGTTACGTAAATGGGTGTAGGACGGAAGAGGGAGTCAGGATGCATGCGCTGGGGAGACGTCAGTAAATGCAGAAACGTTTATTAACAAAAGGCAGCAATCCACAAATGTAGTAATCCAAACAAGGCAGTAATCCACAGAGTCAGTAATAATCCAAAAGAGCAGTAATCCAAAAGACAGGAAAAACATACGAGACAAGGAAGTGGTCTGGGAACCACGAATACGAAGATGCATTCAAACCTCATACAAAATCACAAATACATGCATACAAAATCACAAATACATGCATACAAAATCAATACTCCGCGCCGACGCGGAAACGGAGCGACGTATTTAAACCCACAGAAAATCAAATACCAAATCAAAGACACCTGGAAACAATAATGACATTAAACGGAGAACCAATGAGGAAACGGGGCAGAGACATGACGCAACACAATAACAAACGCACATGGGGAAACACAGGAGGCGGGGACATGACGTGAATTTGAAAACACAAAAGCACATGGTAAAGGTAAACAAAACGTGAGTCCTTGTGAATGGCGCTGGAATGCGCTCCTGTGGAATGCGGAAGTAGGCTACGCTCCATTTGTAGCGTAGCGAGATCGGGAGAACCTAACAAAAAGCAATTGAAACTTCTTCAAATGCCTTAATTAGTAGGATTAGAAGATGTAAGATCTAGACCACAGTTCGAAATACACCATAGGGAAAAAATATTAATGTCTAGAATAACACTTAACCACTGAGAATATAAACTTCAGCAATGACCACAACCACACATATACTGTACAAATAGAGTGATGTGTCATTCGTGAATCAGTCGACTCTTCAAGGCAGTTCTTTTCGGTGAGATTTTGAACCCTTTTGGGGTTTTTTTTGGAAAGAAAAATTCTCACTGAAAACTTTAGATTTCTGTATTTATCCAGTGAATCATATCAACATTTGAGTTGTTTGGTACAGTATATCATAATGATTAAATGCTTAGCACACACACACACACACACACACACACGCACACTACACAATGCTGAATCACGAACCTATCTGAATCCATTTGTTTTAATTCAGCACCTGATGTAATGACGGACGACACTGTGTCTCGAGAATCCTTTTGTAATGCAGGACCAATAAACAGAAAGCCTTTGATATGCCAGTGTGCGTTAACAAGCACGGACACGTCCACCTCCCTTACCATCTGGTCATCTCTTTTAAATAGGTGTGAATGCATATGGATAGACTCTCCTCAGAATATCTGCTTGCAAACACGAGAACACAAAAAGTTCACCAGAATCTGTGTAGATCTATCTCTCTTTGTCTCTCTCTCTCTCTCTCTAGCATCTTCCCTTGGGCTGCGTCTCCTCAGATGGTTGCCCGGCTGTTGCATTAGGTTCATTACTCTCATGCTGACTATAAAAAGATAAGTCACTACTGTGGTGACCACAGCAATTAAATATCCTTCCTGTCTAGCTTTCCATCGTAGCGAGCTCTTCAGGAAGCCTGGACCCCGTGCATTAAAGACCAGCAGGGAGGTGGCGTTGAGGCTATCATCCGCCATCAACACAACAGGGAGGAACACAAGGTCATTTTTGAAATAGCTAGATAGCGATGAGTCTCAAAAAATCCTTTTTTTTTTTTACCTCTGTTCTCTGTGCTTTCTTTGGAAATTTAAAGGGTAACTCAACCGTTTTTCAGACTAATCTTTATCTACCACATCTGAAATGTACGACCGATCAGCCATAACATTAAAACCACTGACAGGTGAAGTGAATAACATTGATTATCTCGTTACAGTGGTACCTGTCAAGGGGTGGGATATATTAGGCAGCAAGTGAACAGTCAGTTCTCGAAGTTGATGTCTTGGAAGGAGGAAAAATGGGCAAGCGTAAGGACAAGCGCCAAATTGTGATGGCTAGACGACTGGGTCAGAGCTTCTCCAAAACGGCAGGTCAAAACAGGGTCACGGGCGTCCCAGGCTCATTGATGCGTGTGAGGAGGAAGGCCAATCCATCTGGTCCGATCCCACAGAAGAGCTACTGTAGCACAAATTGCTGAAAAAGTTCATGCTGGCTACGATAGAAAGGTGTCAGAACACACAGTGCATAACAGCTTGATGCGTATAGGGCTGCGTAGCTGCAGACAGGTCAGAGTACCCATGCTGACCCCTGTCCACCACCGAAAGTGCCTGCAATGGGCACATGAGCATCAGAACTGGACCATGGAGCAATGGAAGAAGGTGGTCTGGTCTGATGAATCACGTTTTCTTTTATATCATGTGGACAGCCGGGTGCGTGTGCGTCATTTACCTGGGGAAGAGATGGCACCAAGATGCACTATGGGAAGAAGGCAAGCCGGTGGAGGCAGTGTGATGCTCTGGGAATTCCTTGTATTGAGAAACAAACAGGAAGCTCATTGGCTTGAAACGTGATTATAATGCAAATCTAAGGGCAGCTGTGGATTCTAAGTGCAGTTGTGTTGGTTTTCTTGATGCTCCTGTGCAGCTAGCTCTCATTAAAAATGAACGCGTTACGACCACGTCGCTAATCTGATCGTAGCGTAACACCGGACAGCACCGACTTTCTGCGGATGTAGAATTTTCAGATATGATCTACGCACTGGATGTGTTGGAAAAATTCAATCCCGTCTCAACTATACATGATTAGCTGTTCCTGTCAACAATATGTGCAAGAAGTGAGTTTTGTAGTTTAAATCTGACATTTGCTTCATAGTCACACAGTAACAGTAAAACTACTTCATTGTAACTCAAGTTTATTGCGATATTTTGTTGAATACACTTGCTTTGTCGCATACTAGCTAGCTGATGTTAGCTAGTTATCAGTACAGCAAAAGACGGACCTTCGCCACGACAAGCTAGTTTGAGAACTAAATTCATGCACATATCATATATTTATCAAAAATATGTACTGTACATGAGGATTAAAAAGAATATCCTCTTTCTCATCAATGCCTAAACACCAAAAATCAGTCTTAATTAAACAGGTTTTCCTTTATTTTTTTTCTCCCTCAGCAAAGGAATACGTACCGACATTTTGTGTCCATGGTAACCACACGTGAAATTGTGGGTTTCACGGTCTAAAAAACATTGGAGTATGGCTTTAAAATGCAATGGCCAGCTAACTTGGAATATCCACATTATCCTTAAATAATTCCTCGACTCCATTCAAAGCCCTTTCCATCACGGTGCTAAGTGTGTGTGGCTCTGGAAGCAGCTCAGTGAATTTTATTGCCTCCGTTTGAGAAACGCCACCTGGAATAAATAATTGTAATAATTCTCTCTTTCTCTCTCTCTCTGTCTCTCTCTCTCTCTGTCTCTCTGTCAAACGCTGCACTGTTACTGTTTTCTACAGAAAGGAAAAGCAACATGGCTGATTTAAATACGGTGAACTTCGTTATTCCCAACACAAATCAGCTTTGCTTTCCAGTCTTAAGATCAGATGATAGTAAAGCACACACACACAGACACACACACACACACACACACACACACACAAGCCCATTCACCCTGAGATCTACCTCACACCTGCCTGGCCTTGCGGTTACTATAGAAACAGACAACTCATGTATAGTAATTTACTATCACGCACACACACATACACAGACACACACACACACACACACACACACACACACATTCTCGCACAGTGGCCACCGTACCACATGACAGAAGCCAAGCCAGTACATCAGATCCAGCGACTAAATGAAAGAGAATGGGGGGAGAAATCTCACGCAGCAGTCAGAATCTCTTTGCTGTATTGTCATAGCAGTAACAAAGCTGATGTGTGGCATTTAATGAGTGACAAAGTTTTGATTTTTGGAGCTGCGGTTAATTAGGCGGCTATTCTTCACGGGGTGCGGACAAATGAGAGAAAAATCGTTCAATCGTGTTGATTTAACGGCGACAAAATTAGCTAAGGGGAAATATCGAACGCATGAATTTATGACTAAAAGCCATATTTTAGCTATATGCATGCAAATTATGTATCATACGGTCATCGCGGTACAACCTATTTTCTCTTTCACATCAACATTACAACATAAAAAAAAAAACATTTCAAGTACAATACAGTGCAACCTTCATAAAACACTTGAGGGCATGCTCTTTTCGGAAAATAATTGTAATTACAATTAAAATAATTGTAATTGTTGTAATTACAACAATTACATATTTTTTTACGAATGAAGAAATGACATTTACATTACATTACATTACCATACAGTCTCTGTCAATTTTCTGTTACTATTGTTGTTTTGTATTTCTGTGCTACATCTTACCCTCGTACTGCGCTCTAATGGAAAGTGAATAACACCCTAACTGAGGACATGTGTGTGTGTGTGTGTGTGTGTGTGTGTGTGTGTGTGTGTGTGTGTGTGTGTGTGTGTGTGTGTGTGTGTGTGTGTGTGTGTGTGTCTATTTTAGTGTCTCTTCTGGCCAGTCTATTCTTGAAGAGAGCTTCAGGGCAAATGCGAGTGATTTAGTTCCTCCTGCTGTTTTTTTGCTCTGTTATAAATATCTCCATATTCAGGAGCAGTTTTTCGTCACACGATCCATTTCTAATCCCATAAAACTTTAATTTCATGGAGAGCGCTGGTGAGCGATGAGAGAGTGTACTCATGAATAAGTGCTCCATATAATATAAAGCCTGCAAAGTGCTGTTGCTGTAAATGTACTGTACACTGACTGCAAAGTGCACTTCTTTATATGCCTTATTCCCTACACACTACTAATTTATAATATGTATATGGTAATATTTTCTCCATATTGCAATCTATAGCCTCTATACAAAGTGCTTTTCCTCATAATGTATCCTCCCTACAAAGTGCTTTACATCATAATGTATCCTCCCTACAAAGTGCTCTTCCTTATAAAGTATCCTCCCTACAAAGTGCTCTTCCTCATAATGTATCCTCCCTACAAAGTGCTTTACATCATAATGTATCCTCCCTACAAAGTGCTCTTCCTCATAATGTATCCTCCCTACAAAGTGCTCTTCCTCATAATGTATCCTCCCTACAATGTGCTCTTCCTCATAATGTATCCTCCCTACAAAGTGCTCTTCCTCATAATGTATCCTCCCTACAATGTGCTCTTCCTCATAATGTATCCTCCCTACAAAGTGCTCTTCCTCATAATGTATCCTCCCTACAAAGTGCTCTTCCTCATAATGTATCCTCCCTACAATGTGCTCTTCCTCATAATGTATCCTCCCTACAATGTGCTCTTCCTCATAATGTATCCTCCCTACAAAGTGCTCTTCCTCTAAATTGTCCTCCTTACAAAGCACTACTCAACCTTGAGTGTCCTTCCTATGGAGTGCTGTTTATTAAAAAAAAAGACTCCATCCATCGTACTGAGTGCAGTTCATTAGAAAATGTCATTGCTCTAAAATACCTGTCGCTCATTGTGTCTTCTCCTTAAGAAAGAGGATTTTCTCATTTAAAAAGAAAATAGCTGCATAAACATGTAGATTCAGCATAGAAATGCGGTTTGTTACATTTATTTTAAAGAATTCAGTTAGTCTCAGTGTTATTCTTCATACAAAGTTCTTTTTTTTTTAATTAATCCTCCCTGTAACGTTCTGTCTCTCTCTTCCTGTATCCTCCTTGGACATCTTTACGCTCTGTGAAGCATTACACTCGGTTTTGTTTGACAGGTGAGCACAGAGACATCTGGGGAATTATTTCTCTCTCTCGTTCACCACAGAGAGAGAGAGAGCGAGAGAGAGAGCGAGAGAGAGAGAGAGCGAGAGAGAGAGAGAGAGAGCGAGAGAGAGAGCACTGATGGAGGTCAAACTGATAAAAAATGACACACTATCTATAGTAAAATATAATTCTACCTTCCAAGAGGATTCCTGAGGCTGTTTTATTCCTTGCATGACACACAGTTAAGGCACTATACACACTGCTGTAAGGGAAAATCTGTCCATTCTCTTGCTGACGGTCTCTAACTGCACCGAATGAATCACTTTTTTTCCTTTTTTTTTTACAAACTCATCTTGTTGACTCCAATACTCCACATTCATTACTTTCCAATTGTATAAATGGACTGTTTACTCTCTGCAAAATTCATTCAAGATAAAATGCTTAATTAAAAAAAAATAAAGTCTCTAGTCGAGTTTTATTAATGCACTGTGCGTATTTTGGATTAACTTAGACAGAATATCGAAATAATGCGTTCTACGGAGGATTTGACTCATTAAGTGAGGTCAGGTCGAGATAAAACACAGTGCTTTTCTGCACAGGAGGAAGAGGAGGCGTACAACGTGCAAATATGGGTCTGGTGCTGGTTGTGTGGGTTGGGGAGGCTGGAGATGCCTGGTGAGAGCATGGCCTCATCAGTAACCAGAGAGCCTGAGGAGAAGAAATTCCCTCTGCCTATTTCCTCTCTCACCATCCCATCTCCCTTTTTTTTTTCCCCCCAGCATTACATCAAAGGAAAACTAAACCAAACCAGATGCATAACAATCTTTCGAATTATCACGTGATCTTCAGCGGCCTCAAAGATTTCCATCCTGCATTACCCACAATGCCATCTGACCACCTGCTGATATTGTGGATTTATCCCTCGCTTCTTCTCCACCTAAAGAGAGCGATGCAGCGGCACAGATCAGCTTCCGAAGCTTAAGCGCTCATGCTAGTTCATGCTCCACTAGTCTACACTGGACTTCTCATTAATATGACGTTTAATGTTGTTGGAAAATGGCGCTTACAGTGGAACCTGACAGTTACACATATAACTTCTCACAGGAATAACGAATATACAACATCAACTGACAAATTAGCACCAGAATCACTAAGCACATCACAAATGTTTAAATATAAACGCATCACTGACTTAAGGCTATCTGCTCAGGGGTGGGCAAATCAAAAATTCATTAGCTAGCTCACTGGATATTCTTACGCAGTCCCATAGCATGTTTGCTCGGAAACCTAATCGACTAAGCTAAGAAGTACGGGCTAATGTCATTTCGATAAAAAAGTGTGACGAGCTGTGCAATTCTGTGCGCTAATACAGAGTATAGAAAATATGCAAGCACTTGAATCCTGGGAAAGGTGACGTTATGTAGCCATAGTCTCTATCCTTCACTGATAACGTATCTGGTGATGAAGTATCGTATTTGTGCGTTCAAACAGCTAATATTTGACCTAGAGTTCTCTCTCGTCGCAAGTAAAGACGTTACTGGAGTCTAGCTGAGTGTCTTCAAAGGTACTAAGAAGAGATATGAAGCAATTAGAGCATGTCACATTTAAATATGCATATCAGATCAGTAGGGAGTATGGAAAACTGCTCATCACTGTGAGAACACCATTCCTGTGTGAAGCATGGTGGTGGGAGCGTCATGTTGAGAGTTATTACAAAATGTGGAAAAGTTCAAGGGGAAAAGGTCTGAATCCTCTAGGAACTGCATCAGTGAGTACTGCTACTGTATATCTCTCTGTCTCTGTCTGTCAGTTTGTCAGTCTCTCTCTCTTTCTCTCTCTCTCTCTCTCTCTCTCTCTGTCTCTCTCTCTGCTTTGTTACATTGTATGTGGGGAGTTGATGGTTGACAGGATTGTAAAAGCTGCCATCTGTAAAGAAAGAAACCAGAGTGAAGCTTACAATTCCGCCTGCTGACAGCGCAATTGGAGGCTTTGTGTGTGTGTGTGTGTGTGTGTGTGTGTGTGTGTGTGTGTGTTGTGCATATAATGCAACTACATATGAGCATGTTCATACAGGTGTGCACTGCGTATAGGTGCGGTTCTAAGTATGCATGTACACTCTCAAGTTACGTGTGTGTGTGTGTGTGTGTGTGTGTGTGTGTGTGTGTGTGTGTGTGTGTGTGTGTGTGTGTGTTTACTCTATGGATGATTCTAATGGATTTTCGCAGAGGCTGTACTGACAGGGCCATAATGACACACACATCTGGGAGAACCATGAGTTAGTCTGTAAAGCCTATCAAAATTCGAATTTGCTCTGTGGTAGACATTAATATTACAATTTTGTATTACAATTTTTCATGTATTATTTCATTTTTAATATATTATGGCAACTCCTTAACCTATGATAATGGGTATAACACTATCGATACAGTTTAATGCAGAAAAAAATGTTATATACATTTAAAGTTAAATAATGTAATTTAAATAAATTAAATATATTCTTTGTTTGTATTAATTTGTCATTAAGTTGTATTATTCTTTTCCATTCATTTGTATTTCTACGAAAAAAGTAAAGAAAAAGTTTTTAAAAATTAATGAAAATTATTTCTTCCTTTGTTTTTGTTTTTTTACATTAATATGTTTTGGGGTTTTTTTCCTGTAAACATTTTTCACTTAATAATTATTCATCTGTAAAATGAACGGCCTTCAAACACAAAACTCACCTTTGACTCATATCTGTATATATGACCTGGAATCTCTCTCTCTCTCTCTCTCTCTCTCTCTCTCTCTCTCTCTGTGTCACCAAGTTATAAAGTATGAAACATTGACATGCTGCTATTGTATACATGCGTACATTCATTTTCTTTTTCTTTTTGCTTTCACACCCATGTACAGTACACACACAAACATGCACATACAGATACCCCGTATGTTTCTTACATCATACTGCGTGTCATATTTAAAAGGTTATCATTTGTCATAGTTTAGATGTTCACTTTAACCAAAATCAACTCTAATCAACAGTTTCAGGATAGTGGCATGCACTAAAATACATATTTCGATAAATACAAAAGTTGCTTTGCTTTATTTATTTCTATTTGCTAAGGCTTTGTTCAGTGTCTGATCAGGAAGTTACTTTAAGGTTATGTTGCAATGATGCCAAATGCTGCAGTCGTCACTCAGACAAACCAGAACATCTGGATGGCTTTCTGCACGGTTAGAAAATCGGGTGTTCTTTTTGAACATTCAGAACATTCTATAAGAGTTTGATCATCTTTCAGTTTCTCCATCACCATGTCAGAGTCTGTAACACTGCTGTCTAGGTCTCTTCTACACACAGCTGCTCTCAGCAATACACACTCATATCACTACACAGGGTTTAAAGGTCAGGAGAAACAGGGCTGGATTGTATACGCAGGCACACAGACAGACATACAGACAGACAGATAGCTAGATAGATAGCTAGATAGATAGATAGATGGATAGATAGATAGATAGATAGATAGATAGATAGATAGACAGACAGACAGACAGACAGACAGACAGACAGACAGACAGACAGACAGATAGATAGATAGATAGATAGATAGATAGATAGATAGATAGATAGATAGATAGATAGATAGATAGATTAAATACATAACAGACAGACAGACAGACAGACAGATAACATAACAGAGAGACAGAGAGGTAGACAGATTAACAAACAGACAGACAGGCAATCAGACAAAGAGATAGGTAATATAACAGACAGATAGATAGATAGCAACCAGACAGACAGACAGATAGATAGATAGAAAAATAACACGGTGTGCACACGGAGACCCACTCACAACTCATTTCCCAAAACTCGCTATTATTGTGTGAGTTCATGTTCTCAGCTGCACATGTCCACTGACTCACTCTGACGCAGGCTGGGTTTGGAGAAACCCTAAGTGCTGCATGGGTCACAGTGCACTGGTGTGTCACGCCACTCTCTATCCTGAACCTGCCACGACAGTGAGATCAGCATTATTCAGCTCACAGGACTCGTGATGGATTGATGGAGCCTCGTATGTGCCGCGTGGTTTGTCCTGAATGCACAGGGTTTGAGCGAGTGGATTTAAATCTGTTTGAAATGCCCAGCTCACGTAGCTAATGCTACATTATACTGCAGACAAGTTGTTTATTAACTTAATTAGAAAATATTTATTGATCAGTTTTTGCGAAGTAAAAAGAAAGCTGTAAAATAACTCGCCAGTTTGGGCCGTCCAAGCTGGAATTTTCTGCAGCATTGTTAGCATGGCTATGGACCAATCAAATAGCTACCACTAGCTAGTTATCTAGTTATCTTTAGTGCTTTGCTAATTCTGGTCATTGAAACATTTTCCAGCCATTCGCCATCATCCAAGGTGTCAACTTTGGGGCTCGACCACATTACTGTTGGATGATCAAGATTGATGGTGGTGCAGCACGTGGAGCAAGTCCTTTTCTTCTACTTCTTCTTCTTATTATTATTATTATTATTATTGTTATTATTATTATTATCTCCTTATTATAACGTGCAAAATGTTTTTGATCTCTTAAAATACAGTATTTGGAAGAAAATGATCTGGTCTTGCTCAACCAAGATGTTATTGGTAAAAAGTTGCCGTTTTTTTTCAGAGGATTGATGTAAACGGATTGGTGATTGGGAATCGGATGTGGCTCAGGTCTTACGTACAAAATTGTAAAAATATCAGAAATGTGCATCGAGGATTACAATGTAAATGCAGCGGCATAACTGAACCAGTTTTCTGTATTATTGATTATTGTATTGATCAACAATACATGTGTTAGCATCTCCCTCTCGCTACGCTGCTAGCGGAGGCTAGCGGAGTAGCGCACTTCCGCATTCCACGCTTCGTGCTACGAGGAAGGTAGCACGAGCGTGATTCATAAAAACCCTCCGGACTCATTTATGAACTCTGGTTTTGTTTACTTTGCCATGTGCCCATTTGTTTTGGTTCATGTCATGTTTCCTCCCATGTTCTTTCATTGGTTCTCCATTTGTTGTGTGATTATTGTTTCCAGGTGTTGTGTGTTTCATCTTGTTTCCTTTTGATTACCGGTTGTACTTAATCCCCGTTTTGTGTCTGCTTCGTGGCGGAGTATTAATGATGACAACAAAAAGTAGCAACGAAGCAAAGATAAGGAACTGTAGATTTATCTGTTTTTGTTTACCAGGAGTTCCCTGGATCTTAGATTAGTGCCTCGTGACTTCTTGGAAGATTCCTCCATGTCTTTGTTTTCCTCGCGTTTCCTAGCCTTTGGATTATTGTCTCGTGACTTCCTGGATTTTTGCCTTGTGAGTGTTTGGATTATTGCCAAGCCTTTTTGGAATTACTGCTCTGTCGTTTTTTGGAATATTGCCTTGTTTATTTGTGGATTTTTGTTAGACGGTTCCATTACTTTTGAATGTTCTATTATTTTTGACTGTTCCTAATAAACTGCCTATTTCCCCTGCAAGTGCACCCTGCTTCCCTCCTTCCGGTTCCGTAACAACATGGAGTTTGCACATTCTCCATGTGCTTCAGGGGTTTTCTACGGTTACTCCGGTTTCCTCCCTCTGTACAAAGACACACGTTTGTAGGCTGATTGGCATTTCCAAATTGTCCGTAGTGTGTGAACGTGTGTGTGATTGTGCCCTGCGATTGCTGGCACCCCGTCCAGGGTGTCCCCCGGTCTCCTGGTCCTAGTGAGTGTGTGTGTGTGTGTGTGTGTGTGTGTGTGTGTGTGTGTGTGTGTGTGTGTTTTCTTCTTATCAAACGTCCCTATGATAATAGGAAAACATGGCAAGTGTTTCACATTGTGGAGACATTTAGTTAGTTCCTATAAAAAAAAAATATGAATGCAATGTTTATTTGAAAAACTTAAGAAACCAAAAAATTTTTTGGTATCAAGCTTAAGGTTAGGGCTTTGGAACAGCATAACATTGTTTAGCTACATAAACACACGATTTGATGAAATATTTCACGAATACAGTATTACAAAATATGTGTGTGTGTTGGGGGTGCTTTTTATGTGCATGTGTAAGAGGGAAAGAGGGAGGGGGGTGAAAGACTGTGGCAGTAATTATACTAATTAGAGCCTCGAAGTGTGTGTGTGTGTGTGTGTGTGTGTGTGTGTGTGTGTGTGTATTTGTGATGAGAAATAGAAAGCAAGAGGTAGGCGGTTCCTGACTGGCACTGCTCTGAGACACATGACCTTTATCGCACGTATGTGTGTGTGTGTGAGAGAGAGAAAGAGTGTGTGAGAGTGTGTGCCGCTTGTCGCTATGAACAACGTAAAGTGTGAATGAGCACACGGCAGCACAAACAGATGTGCTTAGCTCTAGCAAAACAAATACACGTGGCTGTCACAGAGCAACAAAAGTATCCACTGCAACATTTAAATATTTCATACATTCATAAGATCAGAATTTAGATATTCAGAAGCCACGCCTACACTTGGTTACTGTTGCTAAGTGGGTCAAAAAAAAAAAAAAGGAAGCCGGTGTCTTTGACACAGTACATGTGTTTTGGGGTCAGATGCTAGGAGCAAAGTAAAATGTTTAGAAGAATGCTGTGAGTTGCTGTAAGTTACTGTGGCAGCAGGGGGCATAAAATGGAAAGGTGTCGTAGTGAATGAGCGGGTAATGAGTGATTGTCTACACCGCCATCTATTTACATGCTTTTTTCCCTCCTTGGTATGTTACCATATACCTGAGAATGTCAGAATCAGTGGTACATGGATTTGTTTTGTGTGCATAGTGCTGAAAAGTGTCTGTTATTAAAAAGAAGAACAGCTCTGCTTTATTCATTTCCTGCCTCCGATGTCGTCATTCATGGTTTACTTCATTTTTTTTTTACAGCACTCTCTACTGCATGAATTATTACACTTACATAAAAAAATGAATTAGTTCAAGCAATAAAAAATATATTTTAAAAATTTAGAAATTTTTTTAGGGGGGTTAGTTTGTAAATTGTGTGTGCAATGGTGGAAAGTATCATATAGCACAAAAATTAACGCAAGATGTATAAAATTACAATTTCAATTTTCCAGACTATAAGTTGCAGAGGTTTTTTGCCACCTAGTAAGCATGTAAAAATTATATCTTGTAGAAAGGAATTACAGTACTCATGTTTGGGTGTTACTGAGTTACTGAGTTTCTTGTTACCCAGGTGTGTCCTGTTAGATTGATTGTTTAAACAATAAATAGCTCTGAAAATCTACTCTTGGTTTTAGCCTTCGGTTTCACCTGTGAAGACTGCATTTGTTGTTAAAAAAAAGGATAAGCCTACATGGAGATCAGAGAGCTGACTATGGGAGAAAAGCAAGCCATTTTGAAGCTGAGAAAATACAACAATTGGGAATGTCCTGAAAAAGACAGAAACCACTGGTGTACTGAGCAACAGACACTAGATGGGTCGGCCAAGGAAAACAACAACAGCTGATGACAGAAACCTTGTGAGAGCTGTGAAGAAAAACCCCAAAAACAACAGTCAGTGACATCACCAACAACCTCCACAGGGCAGGGGTGAAGATATCTCAATCCACCATTTGAAGGACACTTCCAGAGCAGAAATATAGGGGCCGTACCACAAGATGCAAACCACTCATCAGCAGTAAGAATCAGAAAGCCAGATTGGAATTCACAAAGAAATACAAGATGAGCCACAAAAGTCCTGGAACCCAGATTAACCTCTAAACCTCCAAAGTAATGGAAAGGCCAAAGTGTGGAGAAAGAAAGGATCTGCACATGATCCAAAACATACAAGCTCATCTGTGAAACATGGTGGAGGTAGTGTCATGGCTTGGGCTTGCATGGCTGCTTCTGGAACAGGCTCACCAATCTTTAATGGTATTGTAACTCATGATGGTAACAGCGGAATGAATTCAGAAGTTTACAGGAACAATCTGCCTGCCAATTTACAGAGAAATGTACCCAAATTAATTGGGAGGAACTTCACCATGCAGCAAGACAATGATCCAAAACACACTGCCAACTCAAGAAAGGACTTCCTTGGGGGGGAAAGTGGAGGGTTTTAGACTGGCCAAGTCAATCACCAGACTTTAACCCAGTTGAGCAGCATTTCACCTCCTGAAAAGGAGACTGAAGGGAGAAACCCCCGAAATAAACAATACCTGAAAGAGGCTGCGGTAAAAGCCTGGAAAAGCAAAACAAAAGAAGAAACCAAGAATTTGGTGATGTCAGTGAGTCTCAGGCATGATGCAGTTATTGCAAGCAAGGGAAATGCAACCAAATATTAAGTGTTATTTACTTTAATTTACTTCAAGGCTTATCTGTTCCTTGTCCTAACAATTACATGGTCTGATATAAAAGGTTCCATGCTTGGGTTGTTTAACACATCTAGATGTAAATACCAGGAAATAAAAGCTGAAATCCTAAACTCTCATCTCAGATCCTTTTTTTGATCTCAAACCCAAATGACTTTGGTGTATAGCACAAACAAATTAATTGGTCTTGCCGGTCCAATACTTTCAGAGGGGACTGTATAAATAGTTCAAGTGCGTCATTGAGTCTCGGTTTCCAAAAATACTTAGACGTATACATTAAATAATCCATATCAATGAATCACACCATGTCTAATCAGAAGCTATGTTGATTTTAAATCCCAAGAAGTCACGTTTCTCAGGGTTTCTGGCTGTAACTGTATTCTGAGACATTATTCCTGTTAGAACCACACGCGTTAGAAGAACGTCTGCTGTGGGCTTTCCCATAAATGACACCAACATGGCCAACTGTTTACTGCCGCAGTTTTATTGCTCTGAGCTCGTGGGCTAATAATGCAAGTGTGAATTTTATCATGTGTGCACGTATACACACACACACACACACACACACACACACACACACACACACACACACACAAAGCTGTGCAGATCTTTTCAATAGTTTCCATCATCTGTGTTTACAATATTATCAGCATTTTCATCAAACTGACATTTTGCAATGATGCTCATATACATCGTGACTTGTGTAAACATTTTTGTCTCCCTGATTTTCCATCACCTCCTAATAAGGATGACAAAATCAGAACAGACGGCTGATTCCATTCATCTTCATTAAGCGCTTGATCCTGGTCACGGTGACGGTGGATCCGGAGCCCAACACTGAGCGCAAAGCTTATTAACTTATTAAGCTTCTTATCAGAATTCTGTCTCAGCTAATCTCCCCAGTAAACATCCAAAAACAACGGAACAGAAATCAATCACATGAAACTGGTTTTCTATCACGTGCTGTATAGATGACGGATTCAAATAAGAAAGTTTCTCGTCTCTTTATTCATACTGGTTAGGTTTGTTGAAGAAATGTGACGAAATGTGAAGAAATGTAAAAGCTGACTTTTTTTTTTTGCGACATTTCTTCAATTAAGTCAAGCAGAAAAAAAACTTTAGTCTAGAAATTTATAAAATATCTTAAATTAGTTTAGTTTAGATATAAAATATTACAGATGATTGCTGTTGCTCCTTGTTTGACTACATAAGAAAAATGGCTTTTAATTTGTTTCAGTTTTTCATATAAATTTAATTGCATTTCAGACAACAAAAGCACAAGTCAGTGAAGAAGTCCAAAAGGGAAGAGAAAACGAAAGATGAAAAGAGAAAATGAGAGAAGAGAAGGAAATAAGAGAACAGAAGAGAAGAAGGAATGTGAGAAGAGAACAAAAGAGGAGAAGAGAAGAAGGAATGAGAGAAGAAAATAAAAATGAGAGAAGAGAAGAGAAGAGAAGAAGGAATTAGAGAAGAGAAGAGAAGAGAAAAGAGAGGAGATAAGAAGGAATGAGAGAAGAGAATAAAATAGAAATGAAGAAAACAAAAATGAGAGAAGTGAAGAGAAGAGAAAAGGTAATGAGAGAAGAAAATAAAAATGAGAGAAGAGAAGAAGGAATTAGAGAAGAGAAGAAGAGAAGAGAAGACAAGAGAAATGAGAGAAGACAAGCGAACAAAATAGATAAGAAGAAAAGAAAATGGGTAAAGAGAAGAGATGAGAAAAAGAAATGAGAGAAGAGAATAGAAGAGAAGATATGAGAAGAGAAGAAGGGATAAAGTAGAAAAGAAGAAAATAAAAATGAGAGAAGAGAATAAAATAGAAAAAAAGAAAATAAAAATGAGAGAAGTGAAGAGAAGAGAAAAGGTAATGAGAGAAGAGAAAAGAAGAGAAGAAAAATGAGAAAAGAGATTTCTGCACCTGAACAATAGAATAAAATGGAGAAGATTGACAGATTGAAGTGAACAGACGTCACAGCCATTATAATCACTAAAATCACAGGGTTCTTCTTTCCAGTTACCTTCTTCCCCCCTCCCGCTCTCTCTCTCTCTCTCTCTCTCTCTCTCTCTCTCTCTCTCTCTCTCTCTCTCTCTCTCTCTCTCTCTCTCTTTCACAGCTTTATTCTCAGAAGAGCTTGTGTGTAGGGGGAGGGAGAGGCCTTGTCATGGAGAAACAGCACACAGATGTTTGACCTTCCCACCTGAGTTTAGCTCGAGAGCTTCGTTCACACAAGAACCCTGTCCTTCTATCAAAGCGGCCGGATCCTTCAGCGTTCTCTTCATCGCTTACACCTGAATGACGTTAGCTGTTTGTGTCTTCGTGATCGGTGTGTTCTCTTTGAAGTCAGCTGATTAGCATATCTCATCACACAGATAATAAACGGCCGCTGGCTCTGTTTCGTACATTACACTGGATCCTAATCTTGGAGTGACGAAAATAATAAAACGATACTTTGGATTCATTCACACTCGGGAAACTCCAGTTATCATTACTATCATAAATGGGAAGAAAGTGCCGGAAATGCCACGTTACCTCATCAGTTATCGCAAAAACACCTTGAGGTCTTTGATTTCAGACTCTATTCATGTCTGTTTTGAAGTTTAAAAGGCTCAAATGGACTGTTAAACATTATGACGCATTTCTTGATTTAATTTGAAATCCTTTAGCGTCTAAACACAGCGCAAATATAATTCCAGAGTAATCTGAGGCGTTGTTAAATTGTGAGAAATTATTAACTGTAAATGCAATGGGTTTTTACGTATTTATATATTTCAAAACCATCATTATAACACTTAGGTTATATTATACCACAGTGCTACTGAATTCTCGAATCTGACTGGTCAGGAGATGTTGATTTATTTTCCAGAACATCTAACGCACTCGTTCCAATTTTTCTATAGTAACAACTTACACAGGGATTTGTATGGTGGATGTGCCACATAAATGGATTAAAGAACGTGTGTAGTTGTTGATACGATGAAGTTTTCTCTAAGGAGATGTTTATTTAGCATTTATAGAAGGAGTCACCAGTGTCACTAAAAATTATGAACAAAAAATGTTGCCTTCATAGGATCTTTGACCTTTATGGGTAAATGTCACTACGAATCCAATAGGAATTCCAATAGGATTGGTTCCAAAGTATAATAGAAATCAATTTTTTTATTGGTTTCCTGGAAGTTGAATTAGCTTTAGGTCTGCAGACCAGCTTGTGGTATTCTCTTCACAATTCTTAATGCTTTTAAGTGCCAGTCATGGAAGTTGAACTGCTTGCTTTCTTATCATGGTGACGAAATGACCCTGCACCTACACCCCTGAAGCTCCAGAGTTTCACACCAGCTGGTTTATGGCACCATAATTGATTTCAATGGCCAAGAAACTGGTGCTTTTGTGGTGGAAATGAATCACTCAGAGTAGTCAAGCATTATGAGCTGCCGTAAACACAAAGGACGTCGTGTGAGTGAGCACTAACGAGTCGAAGCAAACATGTCCCAGCGACACTAGGTCACTTTGGAGAATGGCGGTGGTTTAAATAATGGAGAATCACGCAGGAGGAGAAAGTCAGGCTGACTCAAAAGTTATACGGATGTTAATTTACGGTCTAGTGAATGGTAAAAATGGTACAAAGGACCTCCTTTCTGACATCCATGATCGCCTTCCTGCTACTCTAGAAGGTATGGAGAACCCAGGTATGTCATTAAGCACTATTATTTAGCACTCTGCTGAGCACTATTCCTTATTATCTTTTTTTGCCAGCAAGCTTTACAGTTTACAGTGCATTGAGTTGAAACGAGAGATGTGGTATCAGGACTCGGATCCCGTTGGAGGCAAGAAAAATGTCACAAAGAAGCGAGATTTTAGATATGAAGCTCATATCTAAGCAAATAAAGACCACACTGTGCAATGTCCGTTCATCCATTTTCTGTACCGCTTACCCTACACAGGGTCACAGGGAGCCTGGAGCCAATCCCAGTAAACTCAGGGTGTAAGGCAGGAGACACCATGGATGGGGTTCCAACCTATCACAGGGCACAATCACACACCCATTCACAACTACAGACAATTTAGAGATGCCAATCAGCCCATGTCTTTGGACTGGGGGAGGAAACCGGAGTAAACAGAGGAACCCCCAAAGCACGGGGAGAACATGCAAATTATGTGTACACAGGGCGGATGCAGGAATCAAACCCCCAACCCTAGAATTGTGAGGCAAATGTGCTAACCACTAAGCCACCGTGCCCTCCATTGTGCAATATATTTTAATGACACACTGGCATTTCTACCTCTGGGCTCGTTTCCAATTTTTTTGTGATTGCTGCGGCCAAAAATGCTTGATTTTGCTGCGGCTTTTTTCGAATTTTACGATGCAACTTGCAGGCTTTTTTGTGCTATTTTGAGGAAAACTACTTGAAATGGCAAAATTGCAATTACACGAAATTGTTTTGCACAGTCTTTGATTTGTCTGTAAATGAGACCGTTTATCTGTACTCATGTTCGACGAGTGTAAATCGAAGAGGGCTTTGGCTGAATGCACGTTGTGATGACGTCATATGACGGCCCAAATCTGCGGAAAATCTGAGGTAATTTCAAGAAATTGAAAGATCCTCTGAATATTGCGAAGCTTGCTTGATTTTGCGTTCATTTCTGCGATCGCAAAATCCTGAAGGGTCTGACAGATATAAATAGTGCCATTGCATTACACTCGTACTAGAGACAGCTTACAAAAGGGCAGTCTTTTCACAGTCTTTGATAGATTTTTCATTTTATTCACACTTTAAAACATGGCTTGTTTAAAAAAAAAAAAGAGTCAACAATGAAAACAAAATGTTTAAAGATGGTTAGACAAAAGACGTACATGTTTATTAAAGTTCAAAAAATAGATTCATATCATCATTTCAGAGCCCATGATGCTCATCAAAAGTGGTAACATGAAGCACCACTATTTTTTATTATTATGTAGTTGGACCTTTTGAAATTTTAGTTCAACTTTTGGCTTGATATTTTTACACCCAACAGAAAAACCGATCAGAGCAATCAAATAAAATAAATCTGCCACACTATGCGCACATAAGTCAACACTACCAACACGACATCACAGCTACTCCAGCAGCACAGCTCCCCCCAATGAATCCCCTGACTCAGCAGGTCCTACAGAGACTCTTTTTATTTTCCCAAGACAAAACTATCGAGAAAACAAACCAGCAAGACTCCCAGGTGAGTGCTGAGCCTAATTCTTGTTTTCTCCAAGTTAAGAAACGTTCAGCACCACAGGCGACAAGTGTTGCTTTTTAAACCGATTTGTTGGATGAGATTCAGCAGGTGGAATAGGTCTCATCTGGGAACATGCATATGACTATCTCATGATAAGCTCTAAATAAATTAACCAACTTGGTCCTGATAAAAGATAATGCTACTCCACTTAGATCCTTTCATCTTCACAGTATCTAGTGCATTTCATCATAAGCCTGTATAGATGGGGTTCTCTGAGGCAGATTGAGTTTCTTTCACCTCCAGGAATTATCGTTAATGTTGTTAGACTAATGCAGGGCATGAAAATCAGACTGATGAGTCGGAAAAGGAAGTCATTTTAGATCAATTTTTATTTGGGAAATAATGCTGGTATTTTCTTTTCAAGAATTAATAATTATTATTTAAAGATTTGCCTGTACATGTTTAGGCTACGAAAGAAACACCATTAAACATCTGCTGGATCAATAGTCCCAGCCCATCCCATCCCATCCATTCCATTATCTATGGTCTCACTGGGTTTTAGCATCATTCTAAAGGAGCAGACCGATATTGCTTTCAGCAGATGGGATCCTATCACTTCACTGCACGCAATTTTGCAATTGAAGCCTTACCAACACGTCTAGTGGCAAGCCGGTGCGGTTTCTTCAACAGTAAAACACAATGGTGGGGGGAAAAAGATTGAATCCAGATCTCACTGGAAAGATGAGAAGTATTCTCAAACAAGTGCCAGTTGGTACCAATTTTTTGACAGACAAGAGAACAGGAAGTAAAGAACTCACTGTATTTCACTGAGTAAATACTGAGTATATGTGGGTTTTTTTTTTAAGAATGATATATAAAACCTACATAAAATTTAAAACATGTTGTTGTAGGTTGTAGTGAAAACAGATTTTCAGGATTTTCAATTTTCAGTTTTCACTTTTTCAGTTTTCAACAATTTGTCAACGCTTTTTGCCAACAATTTTCTATTTATTAAAAAATGACACACACCTTTTATCTGTTTATAGTTCTGTGAAACAAGTTAGTTCCTGTTATCACTTGAGTTATCACGGCTATAAACAGTCGTTTTCCTTTTTTAATAAGACTTCTCATGTTACAGAGAAACCAGAACACACAGACAGTGCCCTCCATTAATATTGGCACCCTTGGTAAATATGAGCAAAGAAGGCTGTGAAAAATTGTCTTTATTGTTTAACCTTTTGATCTTTTGTTAAAAAAATTCACAAAAGTCAGGTTTATCCAAAAATATATATATATTTGTTAAATTTAAGTGTGCCACAATTATTGGCACCCTTTTAGTCAATGCTTTGTGCTACCTCCCTTTGCCAAGATAACAGCTCTGAGTCTTCTATCTCCTATAATGCCTGATGAGGTTGGAGAATACATGGCTGGTAGACTCTCCTCTTCAGTTCACCCCACAGGTTTTCTATGGGTTTCAAGTCAGGGGACTGGGATGGCCATGGCAGGACCTTGATTTTGTGGTCCATGATGCCATGTATCCTAACAAAATGTCCTGTTCCTCTGGCAGAAAAACAGCCACAATACATTAAAGAGCCACCACCATATTTAACCGTGGGCATGAAGTACTTTTCCACATGGCTACCTCTCTTGGGTGCGCCAAAACCACCTCTGGTGTTTATTGCCAAAAAGCTCTATTTTGGTTTCATCTGACCATAGAACCCGATCCCATTTGAAGTTCCAGTAATGTCCGGCAAACTGAAGACGCTTGAGTTTGTTTTTGGATGATGGATGATGTTTTTGTGGTGATGTAGGTGACTTTGGATTGTAGTTTTGGAGACTTTTTGACCCCAAGACACAACTAACTTCTGCAATTCTCCAGCTGTGATCCTTGGAGATTTTTTGGCCACTCGAACCATCCTTTTCACAGTGTGTTGAGACAATATAGACACACGTCCAATTCCAGGTTGATTCATAACATTTCCAGTTGACTGGAACTTCTCAATTATTGCCCTGATAGTGGAAATGGGCATTTTCAATGCTTATGCTATTTTCATATAGCCACTTCCCATTTTTTCCCAAGGGAATTTGGCCTTTTTGTTACCTCATATTTATACCCCTGTGAAACAGGAAGTCATGGTTGAACAATTTCCTGTTCCTAGTCACCCAGGTGTACTAAAACAAAGTAAAATATCAATGGGAATATACTTCAAATATATTTCTCTCATATGAATTCATGGGGTGCCAATAATTGTTGCATACGCATATTTAACAAAGATTTTTTTTATATAAACCTGTGGTGTGTTTGCAATTGTTTGATATCCATGAGAGCAGAGTATTTTTGTGATTTTTTTTTTAAACAAAAGATCAAAAGGTTAAACAATAAAAACAAATTTTCATAGCCTTTTTTGCTCATATTTATCAAGGGTGCCAATATTAGAGGAGCACACTGTATCATTCCATCCTGAAGACTTTCTTGTGTCGGAAAACGTTCTGACTAACACTGGAGACTCCTTCCAAAACTGCTAAATAAAGGTTTCCTCACAGAAAACCTCACCACATCAATGATTATACTGTACGTTTATGTGGAGTGTCCACTGTACAAGTCCCTGTGTAAGTTGTAACTATAGAAACGATTACGTATTAGGACAAAAGCATTAATAGAAACAGAGCTGCAGTTCTAGAAAATTAATCAACACCTTCTTGACCCTCTTGATAAATTATAAATTAAGGGTTCAGGTTCAGGACATGCCAAGCCCCTGGGATTAAAAGTACCAATATAAAACTTATACTGTTAAACTGATGCTGTAGATGGATATATGGCAACAAAATAAGGAAGTTAAATCCACTAAATCTATTCAAAATTGAATATGAAATGGAATATCAAAATGAAAAATTAAATCTGTTGCAAATGGCCTAAAAATAGAATCAGAAAATCTGATCTTGTCCTAGTTTCATGCACTTCCCTGACCGTAATCATCGGGGTGGAAAGGTTTAATCATGCTTTATCTGATTACAGCGCCCATCCCTGATGAGATCGATACGCTGAAAGGACTGATGAAGCCACACGGGTCTGGATTATTTTAGGCTAAAAATCTGTGCGTTTTTTTTTTTTTTTTTTCTCAAAATCTCTCTCAGTGTCAGAATGACAGACATTAAGTAAGGTATGAAAGTAACTGGTTGCTGCAGCAGGGCATCTCTGAGCTTCTATAGGATGTTTCTCCACCCACTATAAGCATTCATACGGCATCAGCACAGTTATAGGATGTTTCTCCACACCTTAAAAGCATTCCTAAGGCTTCAGCATAGTTATAAGGTGTTTCTCCACCTTCTATAAGCATTCATAAAGCATCAGCACAGTTATAGGATATTTCTCCATACCCTATAAGCATTCATGAGGCTTCAGCACAGTTATAGGATGTTTCTCCTCCCACTATAAGCATTCATAAGGCTTCAACATAGTCATAGGATATTTGTCCACCCCTTTTTATAAGCATTAATAAGACTTCAGCACAGCTATAGGATGTTGTACCACTACTATAAGTATTCATAAGGTTTAAGTAAAGTTATAGGATGTTCCTCCACTGGTTATTATAAGCTTTCTTAAGGCTTCCAGATGTTTTAAGGATGCTTCTCTACCCCATAAGCATTCATAAGACTTCAGCACAGTTATAGGATGTTTCTCCACCCTCTGTTATAAGATTTCTTAAGGTTTCCGTATTCGTAGGCTGATTTTTCCATGCTTCTACAATTGTACTGTACTTTTATACATGTTTTGAACCCAGTGATCAGAAGTTAGGTCACCTGGAAATGCATTTGTGTTTCAGATGATTGTCAGGGTTTATTTATTTATTTATTTTTGCTCCTGAGCAATCTGTTGCTTTGTGACCTTTTACCTCCGCGCCGTTTCTTACCTTCTGCTGCCGCCTCGCCATGTCCGTGGGCTGCTTGGCGTTGAACGGGTACGCGATGCAGCGCATGACGAACACGTAGAGCTGCAGCCTCTTCTTTCTTTCCTCTTCCTCCCTCTGCATCTTCTCCACGTCGTCTTTCTCCTTGTCGCCGGTGGCCGCGGGTCCGGGGCTGGAGGGCCGCGCGTGGCCACCACCGCGGCTGGACTGTAAGCCGCTCGCGCTCTGGCCGGAGCGGCTCGATGAGACCCGCGCGCTCCCGGTGGCCTTTGGAGGTGCCACCGCCGCCGCTTTGCGCTCTTCTTCCACCACCTCATCTTCCTCCTCGCTCGAGGACGGGTCCAGCATGGTGGCTCGAAGTTAAAGGTAAATTTAAGAAAGGGAGGGGGAGAGAAAAAAAAATACGCGCCGTGGAGTCACAGAAGAGCAGCGGAGACGCGCCGGTGCGGACGGAAAAGTGATACGACTTGATGTGCCATCAAAGCTTCAAACTTCACTCCATGAAATTTCCGTTAGTCTGGAAATAACCTGCTTCCCGACAGCCTGTAGAGTCGCTCCGAGTAACTGTTGCTTTCTTTTTTCTTTTCTTTTCTTTTCTTTTCTTCCGTGTTTGCTTTTAGAATCTAATTACAGTGTTACAAATAATGCGAAGCTTTCTGAAATGATTATTTTTCATAAATGCACTTTCTTTTCCGTCCTCTCTCTCTCTTTCCCTCCCTCCCTCTCCCTCTCCCTTTCTCTCTCTCTCTCTCTGCTTTTCCAGATGCTCTTTGGCGACTGGCAACCAGCGATGGCCACTTACCGAGGGAAAAAAGCGGCTATGGGCGCTGACCGCGGTCCTGAATCTCAGGCCGTATTCCAAATAAACACACAGGGCGCTACCTGGCACGCAGACGCTGTGTCCTTCGTATCCTTTGTAGTGCACGTGTACAGCAGGTACAGAGCTATTTGGGATACAACCATGTATTCCGGAGATGCATTGGCTGAGTTACAAACGGGTCTTCATTGTACATCTAGTGCACTACAACGGGTGTAGAAGCCATTATTTCATACCTTATTTAGCGCACTTGTGTGGGGTTTAGGAAGCGGTTTGGGATGAAGCCGCAGTGCCCGTGGGGGAGGAGGGAATCGTTTTGACGTTGTTTCCGCGACAGCTGCTCCATCTCTCCATCTATCTATTTATCCAAGGCGGCGTTTTAGTGCGGCTTTTAGTTCTTTATGTTTGAATGTTAACCGGGGCAAAAGACCACTAAATCAAATTAAGGAACCCTTGAAGAACCTTTTTTTTTAAGAGTGTACACATGAATGTTTCCCTATGAGGAAGTGTTTCAAGTAGAGCACTTAAAAAAAAAAAAAAAACCTTAAGAAACCTCACTTAGTCACTAAAACCTTCAAAAAACCCTTGAAGACCCTGTTTTGTTTTTTTTTCCAAAGAGTGGACATCTGAATGTTTCCCGATGAGAAAGTGTTCCAAGTAGAACACTGAAAAAACCCTAAGAACCCTTAATTAGTCACTAAACCCTTAAAGAACCCTTGAAGAACTCTTTTTTCTAAGAGCGTACACCTGAATGTTTCCCTATGACAATGTGTTTCAAGTAGAACACTGAAAAAAGCTAAGGAGCCTTGATTAGTCAATGAACGCTTAAAGAACCCCTGAAGAAACTTTTTGTTAAGTATGTACAACTGTGTATTTCCTTATGACAGTGCTTCAAGTAGAACCATTTTTAAGAAGCTAAGAACCCTCAATTATTCTCTAAACCCTCTAAACAAGTATGTATTTCCTTATGACACAGCGGCCCAAGTAGAACACTTTGAAAGAATCTAAGAACCCCTTTTTTTGTACAACTGAATGTTTTCCAATGAGAAAGGGTTCCAAGTAGAATACGTTTTACAAAAATCGAAGAACCTTTAATTATTCACTAAACCTTTAAAGAACCCTTGAAACTACAACCCCAATTCCAAAACATTTGGGACGCTGTGTAAAATGTAAATAAAAACAGAATGCAATGATTTGCAAATCTCATAAACCCATATTTTATTCACAATAGAACAAACTGAGGAAATGTACCATTTTAAGGAAAAAATAAGGTAATTTTGAATTTGACAGCAGCAACACGTCTCAAAAAAGTTGAGACAAAGCCATGTTTACCACTGTGTAGCATCCCCTCTTCTTTTAACAACAGTCCGTATACGTCTGGGAACTGAGGACACCAGTTGTGGAGTTTTGGGAAAGGAATGTTGTCCCATTCGTGTCTGATACAGGATTCTATCGCTCAACAGTCCTGGGTCTTCTTTGTTGTATTTTTCGTTTCATCATGGACCAAATGTTTTCAATTGGTGAAGGGTCTGGACTGCAGGCAGGCCAGTTCAGCACCCGGACTCTTCTACTACGAAGCCATGCTGTTGTAATTGATGCAGTATGTGGTTTAGCATTGTCTAGCTGAAATATGCAAGGCCTTCCCTGAAAAGACGTCATCTGGATGGAAGCATATGTTGCTCTAAAACCTGTATATACCTTTCAGCATTGATGGTGCCTTTCCAGATGTGCAAGCTGCCCATTCCATAGGCACTAATGCTCCCCCATACCATCAGAGATGCAGGCTTTTGAGCTGAGCTCTGATAACAAGCCGGATGGGCCCTCTCCTCTTTAGTCCAGAAGATGCGGTCCATGGTTTCCAAAAAGAATTACAATTTTCGATTCGTCTGACCACAGAACAGTTTTCCACTTTGCTTCAGTCCATTTTAAATGAGCTTTGGCCCAGAGAAGACGGCGACAGAGAAGATGTTCACATATGGCTTCTTGTTTGCATGATAGAGCTTTAAGCTGCATTTGTGGATGGCACGGCGATCTGTGTTCACAGACAATGAGTTCTGGAGTTGTTTCCGAGCCCATGCAGTGATTTCCATTACAGAATCAGGCCTGATTTTAATGCAGTGCTGCCTGAGGGCCCGAAGATCACGGGTATGCAATATTGATTTTCGCCCTTGTCCCTTGCACACAGAGATTTCTCCAGATTCTCGGAATCTTTTGATGATATTATGTATTGTAGATGATGAGATATTCAAAGTCTTCGCGATTTTATTCTGAATGAACATTACTCTGAAAATGTTCCACAAATTGTAGACGTAGTTTTTCACAGATGATGGTGAACCTCTGCCCATCTTTACTTCTGAGAGACTCTCTAAGATACTCTTTTTATACCCAATCATGTTACTGACCTGTTGCCAATTAACCTAATTAGTTGCAAAATGTTCCTCCAGCTGTTTCCTTTTAGTAACACTTACTTTTCCAGCCTTTTGTTGCCCCGTCCCAACTTTTTTTTGATGGACATGTTGCAGCCATCAAATTCAAAATTACCTTATTTTCTTTAAATGGTACATTTCCTCAGTTTCAACATTTGATGTGTTTTCTATGTTCTATTGTGAATAACATATGGGTTTATGAGATTTGCAAATCATTGCATTCTGTTTTTATTTACATTTTACACAGTGTCCCAACTTTTTTGGGGTTGTATTTTCTAAACTTTTTTTCTGTAGGAGAATGAGTTCCAAGTAGAACATGTTTAAGAAGTTAAGAACCATTAATTATTCAATGAATCCTTTAAAAACACTTAAAGAACCTGTGTTTCCCTTTGAGAAAGCGTTTCAAGTAGAACACTTTGAAAGAATCTAAGAACTTTAGATTCTTAGATCCTTATTCACTAAACCCTTTAAGAACTCTTGAAGCACCTTTTTTCTAAGAATGTACAATTCTGTTTCCATCCGTCGAAAGGGTTCCAAGTAGAACACTTTTTTAAAAAGGTATGAACCCTTAATTATTCTATGAATACTTAAGGAACCCCTAAAGAACCTTTTCTTTTTCTAAGAGTGTACAACTCTGTTTCATTTTGAGAAAAGGTTTCAAGTAGAACACTTTTATTTATTTATTTATTTAGAATTCTAAGAAGCTTTAATTATTCACTAAACCCTTAAAGAACCCTTGAAGAACCCTTTTTCTAAAAGTGTACAACTGTGTATTTCTGTAGGAGAACGGGTTCCAAGTAGAACATGTTTAGGAAGCTAAGAACCCTGAATTATTCAACGAACCCTTAAAGAACTCTTGAAGAACTATTTTTTTCTAAGAGTGTACACCTGAATGTTTTCCTATGTGAAAGGGGTCCAACAGGACACTTTAAAAAAGCTAAGAACACTAAATTATTCACTAAACCCTTAAAGAACCCTTGAAGAACATTTTTTAAGAGTGTTCAACTGTCTATTTCTGTCTTACAAAGTGGTCCAAGTAGAACACTCTGAAGAAGCTAAAAACCATTAATTATTCAATGAACCCTTAAGAAACCCTTAAAGAACCTTTTTTTCCCTAAAGTGTACAGCTCTGTGTTTCCTTATGGCAAATGGTGCCAAGTAGAACACTTTGAAAGAAGCTTAGATCCCTTAATTATTCACTAAACCCTTAAAGAACTCTTGAACCTTTTTTCTAAGAGTGTACAACCGTGTTTCCCTATGAGAAAGGATTTCAAGTAGAACAATTTTAAAGAAGCTAAGAAGAACCCTCTAGAACCCTCTGAGCGAACCCTTTAAGACCTAATTTAGATTACTAAACAGTTGTTTTGTTTGTCCCACTGGAGGAACCCTTAAAAGTTCTTTGTTTTTTCCTTCTTGGGAAGTCTTCAGTGTTTCCTTATTACAAAGGATTCCAAGAAGCTAAGAACACTATTCATTAAACTGTCAGGATTTCTGGGAACACTGCACATGAGGGAATGGGGATACAGCCTGGATAAAACACCAGTCCAATGCAGGGAACCAATTCACATTCACACCTAGGGGCAATTCAGAGTCACCAATCCATCAACCATCTACCAGCATGTTTTGGGAAGAAGGTGAGAAAACCTTGAAAACCTGGAGGCAAACACAGACTCACTGCAGAGACAGTAAGCCAAGCTAGAACCGGGGAATCTGGAACTATGAGGAGGCAATTCTACTCACTGCGCCACAGCAATTAAATTGAGTTAGCTTTGACTGAGTGTAGGGTCAGGACCTCTAAAGTAGAAGATTAAAGGGTCTTGTTCAAGGGTTAAACAGTGGTGGATTGGTGATCCTGTGGTCTGCATTTACAATCATTCCAGGAGTAGAGCAGCAGCCTTTAAAATACATGACTGTATGAGTGCTGATTCAAAAGTGAAAGAGGTTTTGTGACGGTTTCATGTTTCAGGGCTACGGTTCTGGAAGCACTTTGCTCACAAAGCTCTTTGTTGACAAACATCCTGTTTCTCAAGAACTTTTGCATACCACTCTGTTCATTATTTTCTAAGAAGGAGGTCACTAATGAAGGTAACTATCTAATATGACCCTAATGAATTGTCCAATAGGTGATAATTCAACATTACTTTTTGGTTGTAAAGCTTAATTTTTTTTTTTTTAATCCTATAACCTATTAAATCACCACAGTAGGCCACAGAGGAAAAGGAAAGTGCTGTCTATAGAGCATTAAGCTAAAAACAACAAACAAACAAAATAACTAAAGAAAAAAACAGCATAACCAAAATCAAAAGTAAAAGAAGTGGGGAGTTAAAACAAATGTCTCTGAACAGGGAAGTCACCAAACCATGCTGGACTCGGGACTTCCATATCTGGTGCTGGAAATCCCTGTAGCATACTAAGCCTCTTGAAAATGCATTAATCATACTTGTTTCGATTTTGAAGTGATTCACTGTCACATGCGTCTTTATATAAGTAACACATGTTCAATGCCCATGTAATCTTCCTTGTACTTTGTCCCTATTTATGCAATATGTGCGCTAACGTGTGCTAAAGGTGTATATCTCGAGAAGGCACTAAGTCAAGGCCCAAAACAAAAGTGAAAGTATATTAGTCAAGGCTTCTGGTGTTGCGTGAATACTCATAAAACGAGCCTACATGATCAAGTCGCTGGCATGGCCCCATGGACGCCAACTGCTACTCCAGTTGCCACCCCGACTCTGGCCTCAAATCATCTTTGAGAGGTCGATTACTCGTAAATCCATGTAGAATTAATCATTTACCTCAACACTGCTGAATTGTTGTTGAATGTTGATTAATTTTCTATAACAGCAGCACTAATACTCCAAGAATCTCCCAAAGGTGTTCGACTGGGTTGAGATCTTGTGACTGTCAAGGCCATAGCGTATGATTTATCTCAGTTTCGTCCTCATCGAAGCATTCAGTGATCCCTCGTGTCCTGTGGATGGGGGCGGAGTCATCCTGGAAGAAACCACTTCCATCAGGATAGGAATGTTTGATCAGAGGATGAAGATGATCAGTCAGAAGAACTTTCCTGGAAAACAATAAGTGAATGCCTGCCACAGCATAAGCACAATCGAGGTGAACTGGAGCTGCTCAGCGTTTTATACTTACCGCAGAGCATGGTAGGATGCTAACTGCTTAATTGTGTCATGCGGTACACCTGTCTGGAAGCACTCATTAAGATGGCAAGAGGATTTTTGAAATAGGGTTCATTATTGGAGCACGGAGAGTAGGAGATTTAGTGACAACGACGCTCAGCTGGCTGTGTTTCAATTTCAACAGTGACTGAACTAGGGAAAGTAGGGGAAAACAGAAGAGTAATGCTGCGTCCCAATTCGCCTAATTATGCTATGCACTAACAGTATGTACTCTTTTTATGAAGAAAAAATTTTGTATGCAAGTACTGGGACATACTAACACCTCATCTAACGTAAGGAAACGTTGCTGCCCAGTTACGCACACTGTCACCGGAAACAAACTCTTCGTTGCATTTCAGCTTTTCTTCATTCATTATTCTTTATATAATTTATACTATATAATTTAATTTAACACTCCCTTGATTCAGTTTTCCTCATTTCATTTACACCTCTCTAAAATGTGTCAAAAAGCAAACTGTCACAAAGCTCCTCCTCCCTCGCGCAAGGTGTTGTAGGCAATATTAGCTGAAAAAGTGTCCAAGGATCCACACTTTGAAAATCTATCAGAAATAGTAGACTATCCAAGTACCTTTGGGATGCTCGTTTCAACATACTACCATTTGGGACACACTAATTCTAATCTATTTAGGACGTGTCAGCACGTGTGTTCTTCAGGTGACCGAGAATGTTAACGCAGGACATGACCATCCCGTCAGAAAGAACAATCCGACCAGACCATATCTAGATAGACAGGGATATTATAGCTGGGCAGCAGTGCTTGGACCCCTCATTACAAATAGGAATGCACGTTACAGGTCCCTCCACTAATATATGAGCAAAGAAGGCTGTGAAAAATTGTCTTTATTGCTTAAACTTTTGATCTTTTGTTCAAAAAATTCACAAAAATACTTCTCTCATGGATATCAAATAATTGCAAACACAAGTTTATCAAAAAAAAAATCTTTGTTAAATATAGGTGTGCAACAATTATTGGCGCCCCTATGAATTCATATGAGAATTCCACCAGCGTGGACCTCGAAATTTGAAGGATCTGGAGAGATCCTGTATGGAGGAATGGTCTCAGATCCCTTGCCATGTATTCTCCAACCTCATCAGGCATTATAGGAGAAGACTCAGAGCTGTTATCTTGGCAAAGGGAGGTAGCACAAAGTATTGACTAAAAGGGTGCCAATCACTGTTGCACACCTATACTTAACAAAGATTTTTTTTTGTTTTTGTTTTTTGGATAAACCTGTGTTGTGATTGCAATTGTTTGATATCCATGAGAGCAGAGTATTTTTGTGATTTTTTTTAAACAAAAGATCAAAAGGTTAAACAATAAAGACAATTTTTCACAGCCTTTTTTACTCATATTTACCAAGGGTGCCAATATTAATGGAGGGCACTGTATGTCTAGTCAGATGAGTCATCCTTCACCATATTGTCAACAATTTGTTACAACACATTTATAAGATATAGTCAAAGTAATTAATGAATGAAATACTACATATGTCATCAAGAATATTAATCTAATATTAAGTCTCAAACTTAACCAAAACAAATACTAAATCTTCTCTCTTTTTTGTTTTTCTTTTTCCTCTTTGCTTTCTAATCAGAACGGTTTCCTGAAATACTCAAACAGGACGTTACTCGATGCTCCTGAGTCCAGAGTTTCATTCTTGTTTTCACGGAAAATGAAACTCTTTTCACGGTCCAGCGCCACTCTGCGTCACTTGAAAAACCTATTCGAGTCCCACAGGCCACGCCCCCATTTTTTGCGTAAGACCTTCACTGACTGAATTCAGCTCAGACCACGCCCCTTTCCCTCCGTCTCAGTGTGTGTGTGTGTTGGGCTCGTCGCCACGCCCCCTGTGCAGCGTGTACGTGCGACGTTCTCCTCAAACGTCGCTGTGACGCCGCCTCCTGTGTGTCCTCTTGTCTCTGAGCGTGACGATTTACACAAACGCGCACACGCACGGCGGGTAAACGTGGGCATCTTCTTTAAAGCATTTGTGTGGTGTAATTTTGCTCTCAGTGTCACGCAGCGGTGGAAACAAGGACGAGAACATATTTTTTCTTCTTTTTCACCCTGAAAATATAACCGCAGTTCAACTATGGCAGCTCCGGATTATAATTTTTTACTCTCGACTGATTCGTACAAGGTAAGCTTTGCATGAATGTGTTATTTTTCTTAGTACGTTCATTATAATCTGTATTATTATTTTTTTTTCCAATGAGAAAACTAAGTGGCTGTATTCTCAGTAATGTTTCTCTTGTTAGTTAGCCAGCTAAGCTATCCTGTTTCTCCTGCCTGCCCTTGCTTGTCATTTTTCATGGTCGTACCTCTGTTTAACACAGCCTTAAATGCGTCAATTAAAAAAAAAAAATTTTTAATAAAAAAAAAAACAATAACATGACAACACCGGTCACCCTGAAACAGCCACATAATGTTTCCTGTAATTCTTATATTCACGGCTGCCAGGCTGCGAGCCGCTTTCCTTTTAAATGGCCCGCTTTAGCTTTAGCTTCACCTAGCGTTGATACAATTTTTGCGACTATGTGCAGGGTTTTACGGTAACCTCTAAACTCATGGCGTCTGATTTAATTAAAGTTTTAACACTAGAGAAGTTTACTTGCACACTGTATAAATTAATTAATACATTTTCTCACAGAATAGAATGTTCGGTTTACCTTTTTAATCAAGACAATGTAGTTTACTATGTAAATATTACACAAAAAATAAAAAATACATAAAATAGACGATTTGTTAATGGTAAAAGACAGGCATACGGTGGCTACCGTACCGTAAAACTACCTATATACACGCAATTTCTACATGGGAATGGTTAAGGAATTTTTATGGGGGGGTGGTTGACAGCGAAAATTATTGTCGTTTGATACATTACTGCTATTTTTTTATTACCGCTGATTAATCTTGACTCTTCAGAGCGACCGTAGTGCAAGTGCAACTCCTCAGAACCGAAGAAACGAAACCGAAATTAAAGCGCGCGCGGATCTGCGTCTGTTACGGGCTGCGTTCCAAATCACACCGTGGCGCGCTCAGTATCACGCTAAAATACTGCGTTGCCATGGTTACCTTAGGGCCCGTACTGTTTAGACGTACGGTAGTGTGTAGTGCGGGGCGTGCGGTTTGACATACGGCCTTTGGTATTGTGGGTATTTAGCTCCTCGATATTGAAAGTTTCTGAGGGAGCCTTAGAAAGGTTTTGAGGGGGGAAATAGTATGGTGTCAAAGTTATATAGATTTAGGAAAATAATGTTTTAAATCTCTGTTCCGTAATATGTGTCAATTTAACCTTATGCCTTTTTTAATTAATGAATTAAGAACTAAACAGAAATTCTGGAAAATTTTCAGAGATACACAAGTCTTAAATCTTGCTTAAGGTTTACTTTACTTAATGTTTACTTTATTTAAGGTAAAACTTTAAGGTTTGTCTAATGTGATCTGAAGACATTTTAGGCCATATGATATCTCTCGGAAATATTAAATTCCTGTCTGTACGGGTCACATTGGGTTAAAAAAAGCAAGCTCCAGGTTTGCATGGTGTTTGTCCGTCCTGCCCGGACTGGAAACGTGCCAGGAAAGGTCAGATGTAATCGGAGGATGTCAGACGACCCCCTTCTTTAATCACTTTCAAATGGCAGAGGATGTTTTCTTCCACATCCGAAAGCCACAGAGGCTAAAATGTCACCCGCACACATACCCGCATACTCGTTTCAGAGTTTCAGCTCTGTGAACTTTGAACATTGAATCCAGCTATCATTTCAGTTTTCTTTTAGTCAGAGTATTAAATCTGGAGATGTAATGCAAAAGCTGCTGCGTTCCTTTTGGTGAGGGTGAACTGACCTGCGACACCCACGCATGCAAGTCTCCAAAAGCTAATATAACGCCCACATTTAAGTTAGGACGGTATTGTGTTTGTGTAATGGTGCTATATTTATTCATTAAAATCGGTTTTACTCTCCTCAACAAACGTGAAGTCGGCTTACTTTCGTCCTTTATACCCCAGCGCCGTCGAATTCTCCGTTCTGACTGTTAATCGTTGATTCATTTTCTATAACGGCAGCTAGCCCCTATTTAACGCACTCGTTCTAATCCGTTAGCGTTTCTATAGTAACAACTCATTTACGCTCCACGTAATCTACGCCTAACGATAAACCGATTTTTAAACCGTGCTGTTACGTGACAAATTTTCGAATCGTGTTAACCTTCATGGAAGGAGTCTCCATCATGAGCGCTTTGTAAGTTGTTTTTTTTTTCCACCACGAGAACGTATTCAGGGCAAAGGAAGAGAGAGAGAGAGAAAAGAGTAACTGTAACCGACTTGTCTCGTGGACTTTCGACAACGTTAAATGTAGCTATAAACGGATAAAAGGTACGACGTGTTAGCCAGCGATACATTCATATTGTAGGCTGACAGTGGTGTAAGAGGAAAACGACACGTGGAAAACAGGAAAACAATCCCCTTCAGGGTGGTAACAGGAACGCAGCTTCATTACACCTCCCGGTCGCTGATTAGTTTCTTATAACAGCACTCCCTGAAGTGTTTTATTCCTTAATCCTTTGGTTGATTCGAAAGCTATGTGGAAAGAACATTTGATCCAGTTGTGATTCGTGGAATGCGACTCGGCAAGTGATTCCCTTTCACAGCCCTCATTCTTACACACCTGACATATCAGTCTTCAGGTTGGATAAGGTTTAACTTTTAATATCTGCGTCATATCGCACCATAACCACTTTTTCCCTTTCCCTTTCAGTTATGTAACAGTGTTTGTGTTTCAAATGAAATCGACTTTGACCTCGTCACAAGCTTTGGTTTATATTTTCAGACGCCGTTTCAGAAAAATTTATGATTAAAGCGCAGACTTTTAGGTTTTTTTTTTTGTTGTTGTTGTTGTTGTTTATTTGTTTTTTTTTTTTTTTTTTTTTTTGTTTTGTTTTGTTTTGTTTTTTTGTTTTTTTTGAGAACTGGATATCCAGATTGTCTGCTTATCCGTTTTAATGGAACGGAAGATAATAGTAATAATAGGAATAATAATATTCCAGTGAACAGGATCTCACTCCATCTTGCGTTTGTGCTTCCATTTTGTAAATCCCTGCAAAAATGGCCGTGAGCTAAAAAAAAAAAAAAAAAAAAAGTTAAAGCTAAATCGAGTTGAAGCTCGATGCTGCCGATTAGTCAATTTGTGTTCATGCGAAATACAATGAGCTCTTTGTGTTTCTGAAGTAATTCCCGTTCCCTCCTGGCTCGGTGGTGCTGTGGTAAAAGCCTTGCTGCTCATCTGTGAGGTTGAGGGTTCAAATCTCACTCTGGCTGTGTGAGTTGATGGTGGCAGGCATGAAGGTGGGATGGAGGGCAAAAGAACGGCAGAAGAAGAAGAAATGATGGTGGTGATAGAAAGATAAGGAGGAGGGTGATGGTGGAAGGAAGGAGTTGTTGAAGACATAATAAAATCAATGGTTGATGTTTTTCTTCTGGGCCCTGTGTAATAACCAAGCACTCTAACCCTCCTCGTGGCACACGTACCGATCAGTGTACAGTACAGGAATTCAGGTTTATTATTATTATTATTATTATTATTATACAAAGCCACTTATGAGTGAGGAAGGTTTATGTTGTTTTAAAAAAAAAAACAACAACAAAACACTGAAAACATTTGTAAGTTTTCAGATACATGAGAGTATTAATTTTCTCGTTAACATCCCATGCTGCATTAAAAAAAAAAATTTGTCTTCTTAATTTCAAGAGAAGGAATGATAGACAGACTGGTAAGGGAACATTCCACAGCATGAAATGTAACTAGATTTTAACATTTGCCCTTCGTTTTCTCTCCTTCAGATCACACACTACAAGCAGTATCCCCCAGACCTCAGCAAAGTGTATTCTTACTTCGAGTGCCGGCGCAAGAAAGGGTCCCAGTTCACCGAAGTGGTGTTTTTCGGCTTGCAGTATCTCCTGAAGAAATACATCGCAGGTGTTTATCTTGAAAGCGTGACATGTGACGATGCTGCACACAGGCATAACCGAATATTTTGTTTCGTCTCATTCGTATGATTCGTTAACATGTCCGGGTTATATTAATAAAATAATTACTCTTAGAAGTCTTTAATTTCTACAGGAAACTCCTTGTTAATAGAAATGATATTGATGGTACAAGGGATGCTTTATCATTTATTTATTTATTTGTTTATATTAATATATTATATTAAACATATTAGATATTAGGCATTTTTAAGAATAAAATCGGGAAGCTGAAAATGGGGGGGGGGGGGGGGTTCTATTAAAATTGTCACACCGGAGGAATTATTTCTGTTAAAAAAAAAAAAAAAAAAAAAAAAAAAAATGACCGCATGACATAGTTTGTAAAATGTTTGTACAATTATTATTTTTCCCTAAGATATTTCTGATTGTTTTTCGCTTGATTTATATATACATACATTTTAAAGGTAATTTCACATTGAGAGTGGAAAAGGTTCTTACATGATTTATCTTAGTTAAATTTTTTTTTTTTTTACCTGCCATTTTAACAGGGGTGTGTAGACTTTTTTATATCCACTGTATTCAAAGTAGGTTTTCCAGCTGTGTATGGTACATGGGCTGCTCTTAAATCAATATTTGTTTTTGTTCATCCTGATAGACATGGATTTAAAAAAATAAATAAATCTACCTGGACAGTGTCCCAAGTTTCGCAAACTCAGTATTATCACAGACAAACTCTGCATTTCTTTTTCTTTTTTTTCTTTTTTTTAATTACGGCATTTGTCCCAGCACTAAGATTACCCTTAGTTCTGGCATTTGTATACGTGTTTGGCATTGCTGTACCTCATGACGTCCTGCGCGTGTCCTTTGCTGACAGGAGCCTTGAATGAACACAAGGCCAACCTGCAGGACACTTTCTGAACAGTTTAGCATGAAACGTACGGTTTGCTTTTCAGAAAGACAGGCCCTTACTTGTCCCAGTAAATGTTCATCTTGAATGTGACTTAATCTCTCAGCCGGTATGATAACACAATAATGCAAATAATAATTAGTTCTGTTTGTGTAAGGCAGGCACTTCACATCAGCGTTGCGTAATCATTTGGTGAATTACACAAAGCGCAACCACATGCCCTTTCTGCGCTCCGGCTCGATCCTGTTCATCAGGAGCGCGGCAGGTCGCTCGCGCTACTTCCGTACGACAGTCAGGTTGTGCCGTCGTAGGAAACTAATCAACAACAGGGTGGTGCGATGAATCCCAACACAAAGTGGAGTTACTGTATTTTTCCATCCTAAAAATGTTTTATTCCTCTTATACTACAGCAGTACAGCAGTTTTATCAGATTACAGTTACATTCAATGTTGTGAAACATGCGCAAAATTAGTTCGTTCCTGTTATCAGTTATGTTGCGTATTTAAAACAACAAAAAAAAAATTGGTAATCAGATGAAGAAATAACACCTTGTCATGCTACCGAATGCTCACCCATTCACACACATTCGCACACCAATGGCAGCAGAGCTACCATGCAAAGCGCTAGCCTGCCATCAGGAGCAACTTGGGGTTCAGTGTCTTGCCCAAGGACACTTCGGCATGCGGAGTCATGTGGGCCGACTTTACGTTGTTCTTTGTTAAATAGAAACACTTTAATCCATTTATTATTGGATCACAAAGAGTGTACACCGTACCAGTCCCTATGAATTAGAAACGCTCAAATTAAGTCTATATGAAACACATTATAGTGTTAATAGCAATTTCTAATACACGTAGTCCAGCTTGACTTGAAAAACTTTGAGTAAATTGTGGATTTGTAACCAAGCGCATCGTTAACTTTTCCCCAGGACGCGTCATTACAGAGGAGAAGATTCAGGAGGCCAAAGTGTTTTACCAGATGCACTTCAAGCAGTCGGTGTTTGACGAGGAGGGCTGGAGGAAACTGATGGAGGTAAGATTTAACTCCGTGTTTCTCCACACAAGTCTTCATTGTCCCGAGTCTCGCCGTGCTGACGGTCGCGTTTCCGTCTGTTTGTGTGTCAGAGATACGACGGCCGCCTTCCGATCCGCATCAAAGCCGTTCCTGAGGGGAAGATCATTCCCAGGGGAAACGTCCTGTTCACTGTAGAGAACACGGACCCAGACTTCTACTGGCTCACCAATTACATCGAGGTATTTCTTCTTTTCTTAAAGTAGTCAAGTCTAAACTGAATATTAAAGATGTGTTATTGTTTATGCCTATACACAAGATTAACACTTCAACATGAATATAAATACGAATACATACTAAGAAATAACATTTACAAATGACTTTTTTTTAAAACTTTAGGCCATAGCTCTTTTACGTTCAGGTGACTCGCGAGCAAACTGTAGACGTGTGTGCCGAGTGAAGGGAAAGAAAGTGCCTCGGTGTCTCAGTGCTCGCTGAGCTGAAGTGCTCTCAAACACTGTTACATGGGAACTAAACGCAGGCATTGATGGAATCGACAGAACAGAACCAGTCACGTTAAGTTGTCAGTAGTCTATATAAACTGAGACATTTCAATTCTAAAAGTAATTGAATAATAAACCAAAATAATAAATAAATAAATGGTCGCCTTTTGCATTGTCGCAAATTTTGTTGTCGCAATGTGTTTTGTGTTTTGAGCTGTAGAAAACGTTCCCCTAAATGGTTAACGCTCTGGGTGTGTTTTAAACACATTGTGCCAGTGACTCAGGCTCTTTTCATTTCCAGCACAAACGTGACCACTGCTGCGGTTCTGACTCAGCACAGGGAACTTTGATTGAACTTTGAAGTCATGACCTGGTGAACCTGAGTGAGGTTCTCAACATCAGACTCTACTGCACAGTTTATAATAATAACTATTAAAAATGTTAAATGTTTTATAACAAAAACCAAGAACCACCTATTGTGCAGTAGACTGCAGTCCTCTATCTATACATGTTGCAGTTGTTTTTGACCCGAACATGAATAAAAGGCAAAGGTGTGTCTGTCGATTAGTCTGACTTTCGGTTTGTATGTGTTGATGTGTGTCAGTCGGTTAATCTGTCTGTCTGTCAGTTGGTTGGTCTGTCTGTCAGTCAACCTGGCTGTCAGTCTGCCAGTCAGTCTGTCTGTCAGTCTTTTGTCAATTGATATGTCTGTCAGTCAGTCGGTCTGTCTGTCGACCCATTGATCTGTCGGTCAGTCAGTCAGTCAAAATGTCTGTTGTTCTGTCTGTCAGTTGATGAGTCTGGCTTTCAGTCTGCTTCACAGTTTGCCCATCTGTCTGTCAGGCCTGTCTGTCTGTCTGTCTGTTGGTCAGGCCTGTCTGTCTCTGTTTGTCTGTCTGTTTATCAGTATGTCTGTCAGTCCGTCTGTCAGTTGGCTGGTCGATCTGTTTGTCAATTAGTCTATATATCTGTCAGTACGTCACTTCCCATTAGTTTCTTATGGCTTGTTGTTATGGCCTGTCTCGCTGTATTTGAGTTTTGCTAAAAATTGTATTAAGCTAATTGCGTACAGGCTACAGATTAATTTATACTGTACGTATAATGCTTGTACTTTTAATATTGTTCTAAAACCCCAGAAAGGATGAAACTATTTTTCTCTCCAAACACTGTTACGTGGGAACTAAACGCAGGCACTGAAGGAAGGAATTGAGAAAACAGAATTGCAAGGACGTCAGGAAACTAGTGCCATTGGATTGGTCCAAAGAATTTACCAAAGCCAATTTTATGTATTTGTCACTTTTTACATCAAAAGTAATCTATATAAATTGAGACATTTCAATTCAAAATGTTTTTTTGTTTTTTTTTTAATTTGGTTTGTTTCACAGTATGCAGCTCCATGTTGTGTTTTACAAAATTAATAAATAAATAAATAAATAAATGGTCGCCTTTTGCATTGTCGCAGCTTTTGTTGTCGCAATACAAAATTCATGTCGCAATGTGTTTTGAGCTTTGAACTGTAGATAATGTTCCCCTAAACGGTTAACACTCTGGGTGTGTTAAACACTGTCATGCTGTGCCATTGTGCAAGTCAGTGACTCGGGCTCTTTTCATTTCCAGCACATACTTGACCACTGCTGCGGTTCTGAATCAGCACAGGGAACTTTGATTGTAGTGGTGCGGGGTCAGAGAGGCTGTACTCTCTGAACTCTCTGAACTCTAACATCAGACTCTACTGCACAGTTTATAATAAAAACTTTTATTAAAATTATTAAATGTTTTACAGCGAAAACCAAGAACCACATATTGTGCAGTAGACTGAAGTCCTCTGTCTATACATGTTGCAGTTGTTTTTGACCCGAACATGAAGAAAAGGCAAAGCGAAGATTATTAGTTCTGCTTATTGTCCTGTAATGGTTAAGGACAATGTACTTTGCGTGAGTGCAAGCAGGGACTCTGGCAAGACTAGCTATGACAGCATAACTAAAAGGGAGAATCAGAAGGTAACACAGACATGAGGGCACCCTGGCACCCTGAGCCAGCCACTCCACCATCAACAAACCTGAGTGAATGCGTGAAAGTAGGGGGGTGACAGCATCCAAACATCCCAGTTCACCACAACACTCTATGCCTGTGAGCCCTCTAGATCTGCTCCTTTACCTGAGAAAAAAAAAAAAAACTATTCACAAAAAGCTTGACTAAACAAATATGTTTTCATCCTGGACTTAAACACTGAGACTGTGTCTGAGTCCCGAACACTAATTGGAAGGCTGTTCCATAACTGTGTATGAGAAAGCTCTTCCCCCTGCTGTAGCCTTCAATATTTGTGGTACCGACAAATAGCCTGCACCTTTTGATCGAAGTAGGCGTGGCGGATCATAAAAGACCAAAAGTTCGCTCAGGTACTGTGGCACGAGATTTAGTGCTTTATAGGTCAATAGTAGTATTTTATATTCAATGCAAAGTTTTACTGGGAGCCAATGCAGTGTGGATAAGATAGGGGTGATGTGGTCATATCTTCTGGTTCTAGTAAAGACTCTTGCAGCTGTATTCTGGACAAACTGGAGTTTGTTTATACTCCTACTGAAACATCCAGACAGTAAGGCATTACAATAATCCAACCTAGAGGTGACGAAAGCATGAACGAATTTTTCTGCATCGTGTAATGACATTATATTTCTTATCTTAGCAATATTTCTGAGACGAAAGAAGGCTTTCCTAGTAATATTATCTACATGAGCGTCGAATGAAAGACTGGAGTCAATAATCACACAAAGGTCTTTTACGGTTGCACATGATGAAACAAAGGACATCCAGAGTTACATATAATCAGAAAGTTTATTTCTAGCTGCATGTGATCCTAGTATAAGTACTTCTGTCTTGTCAGAATTACGTAAGAGGAAGTTAATATTAGACATCCAGTGTCTAATGTCCTTTACACATTCCTCACCTTTATTAAGCTGATGTCTGTCATCTGGCTTTGCTGAAACATACAACTGTGTGTCATCAGCATAACAGTGGAAGCTAATTCCATTTTTATGAATAATTTGACCCAGAGGTAGCATATATAACGAAAAAACCAGTGGGCCTAAAACAGAACCTTGCAGAGCACCAAACTTTACCTCAGTATGCATTGAGAAGTCACCATTTGCATCTACGAAGTGATAACGATCAGATCTGTCTGTCATTCAGTTTGTCTGTCTGTTGATTGGTTGATTGATCTGCTGGTTGGTCAGTCGGGTAGTTTGTCTGTTGGGCTCTCCTTCATACATAGGCTTTTCTATTCTACATTTCTCCCTAGATTCTAGATGAGCAGTCGATGTTTCCCAGTTCTCAGACTTTCAGCTTTTCTTTGTTCGTGTTAGTCATGCTGCATGTCCATCATGGCAGTTGATAAAACTCAGGAGTCGTTACGTTTTGGGTACACACTTTCTCCCTCTCTCTCTCTCTCTCTCTCTCTCTCTCTCTCTCCTTTCTGACTCATGTACCATGTGCGCTCTTTGTCCCCTCAGACCATGCTGGTCCAAATGTGGTACCCCATCACCGTGGCAACCATCTCCCGGGACTTCAAAAAGATCCTTGCCAAGCATCTCAAGGCCACGTCTGGAAGTTTGGAGGGGCTGGAGTTCAAATTGCATGATTTCGGCTACAGAGGAGTCTCCTCTCAGGAGGTAGGCGTTTATAAGCTTATAACGGTCAATAAATTTTATACGCCTTGAGCGCAAATAGCGTAATCCCGTCAGGGTTCCAAGATTGTGGCATTTGCAATTAACAAATGACCAAGTTTGCGCTGAAGTTCCAACTCTTTACTTGACTCTGGAGTCAATTTACAAACATACTTGCTTACACTTGTGACTTTGTGGCCAGAATCTATTAATCATCAGACTGTAGAAAGGCATAAATAGAGCAGAGTTAATATAGAGTGAGTTAATATATAGCCAGTTTTATTAAATGAGACAGATTGTTAAATTCTCATGGACAAGCTTGGCTGTCCTCCAGATCTGAGCAAAAGTAATGACCCATGCTCATAATCCAAAGTGCACTTTGAATCTAAGTGTAGATATAAATGTGTTTTATACAGGATTAATAATATATTAAAGGGTTTTTTTTTTTTTTTTTTTAAATAATCCCTTAGATCGTATAGATTATCATGATGAAGATCATGATGTGCTGTTCCACAGCTGTCAGTCATACCTGTACACGAGTATTGATGATGTCTCTGGAGGGTATAGACAGGGAGCGTGTCCGTGTCTGAAAGGTCAGCGGACATCTGGCTCAGGTGATAAAGTGTGTGAGGCTGCTGGGAGTTCAGATCTGCCCTTTTTAAGCGAGAGCTGCCGGTTAGAAGCTCAGATCAGCGAAACGGTGTACAAGCAATGAGACACGCTCTTTTAGATATGAGCAAGAGGAAAAAGGAAAAGCCGGTTAGCAACCCAGCCAACGTAACCATCGCACGTACTTAACACTTAGTTTGCATGTGTAAAGTAGACCGTTTCATATCAGGGTCTTTGATCTTGCAATACGATGCCTCGCAGGCCCGTCCGAATTCATAATTTCCTCGTTTGTTATCGTTTTGTTGTTAGATTTCACAACGATACCTTTCCATGAGATCAATATATACATATATGATTGAACTGCAAATGACAGTCCTTTCGTTTATAAATCACTGCTTGTGTTTATCCCAAAGGTCAATTACACACCGTCCATTAGTAATACAAGTATACCGACTATTGCAGTTTTTTTTTTTTATTCATAAAAGAACGATACGTCATGCATTTTTATCCGTTACATTTAATGTTGTGGAATGGTCGTGGTCGTGTTAGTTCCTGTTCTCACTTACGTTGTAGCAGCTATAAACAGCCGTTCCCTCACCAGCCTTGCTCTTTCTCTCTCCTGAGGTTAAGACAAAAGAAAACAAGCTTGACATGTTACTGAGAAACTGGAAAGCATTTTTTGCTGAATCATCCCCAGTCTATATATGGTGCATACGGATAAGTGTGTGTATATGTGTGTATATGTGTGTATATGTGTGTATATGTGTGTATATGTGTGTATATGTGTGTGTGTGTGTGTATATATATATATAATATACACACACACAAAATTTGGACATTTTCACTTAGGGGTGTACTCACTTTTGTTGCCAGCGGTTTAGACATTAATGGCTGTGTGTTGAGATATTTTGAGGGGACAGCAAATTTACACTGTTATACAAGCTGTACACTCACTACTTTACATTGTAGCAAAGTGTCATTTCTTCAGTGTTGTCCCATGAAGAGGTATAATAAAATATTTACATACATGTGCAAGATCTGTGGAATGGCAATGAACTGTCATTCCATATTGTATTTTAATATCGATTTGCATAAATAAATATCACATGGACTGAAAATCATTATTGTTTGCCACTAAATAATGAGCAATAAGTACTTACAAACAGGTTTAAAAGCTTGGCATATCCCTTTTAATTAGTGTTCTTCTCTCTTTTTCATCTTTTTCACACACATGCACAGTCGGCAGCGCTGGGCGGAGCCGCTCACTTGGTGAACTTTTCCAGCACGGACACAGTGGCTGGTGTCCTCATGGCTCAGCGCTACTACAGCTGCCCCATGGCTGGTTTCTCCATACCTGCTGCTGAACACAGGTGAGACACACACACACACACACACACACACACACACACACTTGTGCTCTCTCTCTCTCTCTCTCTCTCTCTCTCTCCCTGCCGCAAATACATGACCCGACCTGGTTTCCCAAACCAAACCCGAAGTCTGATTATGAACATTCCTTTCATTGCTCTGATTTCCTCTGTGACATTCTGGTCGTCTGTTTCATCACTTCTGCATATCTGTAGCTCTTATTAAAAACATCTCCCACTGACTCATCTCTCAGTAACTCATTCACACGGATTCGCACAATTTCAAATGGCAGATTCATTAGAGGATTGACTCAGTCGTGCTCTCCATTTCCTCAAAGCTGCAGTGAATCTCAACCTTGCTCACGTGATCACGTCTAACCACAGAAGATAATCTGGCACGGAAGCAGGAGGCTAAATATAAATTGCTCAACCAAACAACCAGCAAAGTTTGCAAAAAATCAAAATAATAACAATTAAACAGCCAGATGTTTTTTTTTTTGTTGTTTTTTTTCCAGTCAAAAAAAATAAGTATTTATACATTTGGAATAATATGCAAAATAGATTGAAATAGAAAATAAAAAAATATATTTTAAAAAATTGTTAAATGTTATATTTATCATTCTAATTTTAAATATAACCTAATTATATTTGTTAGTTATTTGACAAATTATACAGAATATCATGAATACACAAACACAAATATACACAAACACTGTATATTACCAGAATATTTTTTTCCCAGGATATTTAGACATATAAGGATTTCTAAACAAAGTTTATTTTTCCAAAAAAATAAATGATTTGTATTTTTCAATAATAAGTATCATCTGAGTGACATTTTGTATTATCCATTTAGATAAATGAGTTAAAACCTGTCCTCACTTGCAGAATCAGATTTTCAGACCGTGTGTGTGTGTGTGTTGCAGCACCATCATCTCCTGGGGCCGGAGCAGAGAGAAGGAGGCATACGAGTGTCTGCTGGACCAGTTCCCCTCAGGCCCTGTGGCGGTGGTCAGCGACAGCTACGACATCTTCAAGGCCTGCAAGCACATCTGGGGAGACAAGCTGAAGGAGAGAGTGATGGAACGCAGCGAAGACTCCGTCCTCGTCATCCGGCCCGACTCAGGAGACCCCACAGAGACGCTGCTGGAGGTGGGTGATGTCCCGACTGAATAAGTCGCTTGTAGCAACAAGCAAAGTTAGAGTAAGACAAAAGTGAAAGTAATAAATGGTGCAAGTACGAAAGATGAAAGAACATGTGTGTGATATTAATATTTAAATATTTCCAGCATGTTTTAATAAACACATTTACTGTTTAGTCATTTGGTGAAGCTTCCTTTGGACCAATCAGTGATGTCCAGGAGGACAAGGTCTGCCTCTTTTGGTCCTGTTCTGCCAAAAAGTATTTACTGGGGTGCAGAAACTATGGCCCAGCGGCAAAAATCAGCCTGAAGGAAGGAAGGAGAGAAAGAGGGGAGAAATCAAAGTAGTTAGGAAGGAAGGATAGAAAGAGGGGGAACCAAAGAAGGAAGGAAGGATATCGGGAAAGAATGGAGGAAACAAGGTAAGAATGAAAACGAGGAAGGAAAGAAGCAAAGGGAGGAAGGAAGGAAGGAAATAAGGAAAAACGCAAGAAAGGGAACAAGGAAGGAAGGACAGAAACAAGAAAGGAAAGAAGGAAATAAAAAAAATTAAAAAAAAAAGGAAGGGAAGAGAAAAATAGGCAAGGAAGGACAGAAATGGTGAAGGAATGATAGAATGGGAGGGAGGTAAATTGAGGTAAGAAGGAAGGGAAAAGGAAATAAAGAAGGAGAGAATGAAGGAGGGAAATAAGGAAGGAAAGAAAAGAAAAAAGAATGGAAAGAAATGGTCACTTCCCTTCACAGCAGCAGTGTACCCGAGATCTTATCCAGTATGTTACCGTATTGATTTCACTGCATTGTGTTTCTTAATTCTGATTTAGGAGCCTGAAGAAAAGACTTACTTACTTACTTACTTACTTACTTAATTGTTTTTCATTTCCTGACATTTTTAACACATTGAGACTTTTACCTGTGTGTTATGTGTAATAAAAAGGTAAAAAATCACATACCTTTTTAAAAAAAAAAAAAAAAAAAAACCCTCTCTCTCTCTCCCTCTCTCTCTCTCTGCAGGTGATAAAGATTTTAGAGGAGTGTTTTGGCTGTTCTCTGAACTCTGTAGGTTATAAAGTGCTTCCATCGTACGTGCGTATCATCCAGGGCGATGGGATCGATCTCTGCTCAGTCGATAAGGTAAAATAATAATGATCAGGACTTTTTCACTGCTCGGGCAAGTTGGACCTAATGGTGGTGCTATAGTGGAGGGTTTTACGCTTTGCCTCATATCTCATTAATTGTTTGTCCCACAACCAAAACTGTTTTGTTTTTTGTGTGTGTGTGTTTTCTTGGGACCATTTAGCTCCACCCACTTCAATTTTGAGCTAATTTGCACAATATGCGAAACTTTTTTTTTTTTTTTTTTTTTTTTTTTTTTTGGTCTGCCTTCACTAAATTGGTGTCAAACTACTCAAATCAAGTCCAGATTGGAAGAAATACAGATTTTTATGCATATGTAAATTGGAAATGCCCCTTTCTGATGTTAAACCAGTGTTGCCTGGGCTGCATTTGCATACTGGTCCCTGACTGGATGTCAGTCAATGTGGTTTCACACTTGAGATTTTCAGGATTTAACTGTACAAAACATATATTGTATTAACCTTAAAGGGAGACATAAGCCTAGAAAACATGACTATATTGCATCCTGCGTTGCTGTTCTCAGATCCTGAAGAAGCTCAGCGATGAGGGCTGGAGCGCGGAGAACGTATTCTTCGGCTGTGGAAGCGCCCTGCTGCAGAAGATCAACAGAGATACACTGAACTGTGCGTTTAAATGCAGCTACGTGGAGAGTAGCGGGAAGGGGGTGAGTTAGTTGTTTTTTTTTCTCTACCTGATTCTTTTCTTCATGAGAGATGTCATACAGGAGTCTTATGTGTCAACGTATCTGTTTGCGTGTGTGTAGATGGACGTGTATAAGCAGCCAGTGACAGACCCGTCTAAGGGATCAAAGCGCGGTCGTCTGTCACTGAGGAGAAACTCAGATGGGTTTATAGACACAGTGGAACGGGGTGCAGGCAAACCCGAGGAGGTGAGAAGAAAAAATATCACAGACTAGTAAAGTTTTGCTAGCAAAAATGCTTTAGATTTAAGCCTCTCACAGAATATTACTATTCTACAAATTAAGAAAAAAAAAACTCTTTTTTTTTTTTTTTTTTGTTCATGTAATAAAAAAACACGCTGAATCAAGAAATGTCAATCCATCTGATATTAAACAATACCAAATTTGGAATTTTTTTCTGAAATCTCTATGGTTTCTACGCAAATGATGCTGAATTTCTTCCAGTACCACCCCAATACAGTAGATGGCGACGGTTTTACCAACACCACCACTGACAAACATTCTTTTGCAGGACATGCTCGTGACGGTGTTTGAGAACGGGACCATCCTGAAGGAGTACTCTCTGGACGAGATCCGGAAGAACGCCCAGCTCTGGGAGGAGGACCTGAGCCCGGCGCAGCACAACCAGGACCACAGCAGCACGCCGGACATCCACCAGAAACACATCATGAACGGCTTGCACTAATCACGACACCGCCCACCCACCAACGGACCAATCGATCCCCTCCTTCCCATCAAGCTCCACCCGTTTCCCCGTCATGCTCCACCCCATTCCCAGTACGCTTTCTGTGTCCATCCGGCCAGAGCAAACGATGTTCATCCTTCATGGAGTGATGGATCACAGTGACGTTTGATTTTTAGATCACGGTGATGTTAAATCAGGTTTTTACATCTTTTTAGTTTTTTTTCGTTCCAGTCTACCAAAACATCTAAACGACACTTTGTTTTGACGTTGAAGTGTTGTGCAGTGGTGGAAAGAACCCTTTATAAAACCTCTATAAAAGTTACTTCAGTTGAGGAAAATTAGCACTTAATTAACGTAGTCGTTTTTTTTTTGGTTTTTTTTGTTTGTTTTTAAACTCAGGAGGTGTTCACAAAGTGTAAATACATCAAGTTAATCACAGTCATTTATCATTCTGTCATTTAAAATCTAGTATTCCATATCTGCTTCCCACCACTGTCTAATTTTCACAAAATGCTAAATAATGATATTGGTGCTTACAAGAAGACACACCGTTAGTGTATTGCCGGCAGGGCTTTTTTTTTTTTTTTTTCTTTTTCCCTTCAGATTTTCGAATGGTTTTGTTGAATTTTATTGATGAACTGCTTAAAAAAAGAAAGGAAAATTTATATCAGGTGATTGAATCATCTCCAGGTCAGAAATGATTTCCTTTATGCAGCTTTTAAAAAAACGAATAATACAGTCAGTACAGCCTATGCATTTCTCACAGGAGTGGTATGAAATGTACTCGATATGCACTTGAATACGTGCAAAGCCGCACATTCGCAGCGTTTATAATCAGATTTGTTCTTTGTCAGTGCTTGTTGAACGATTATTATCGCAATAGCCACTCGCAGCAACATGCACTTAATGATACCAAATACGCACACGGTTCTCTGTATCACTTTGTTGGAGTTAATCGGGGGGGGGGGGTTTATAAGCATCAAAGATGGCCGTGCTCACCAAATCGGCGTATTAACGCCGCACAGTAAGCGGCACTTTCTATAAGGCCACATCTGTAATGATATGCCTGTGAATACATTCATAAGGTCGTAATGCATTTATAAGGCGTTCTACTTCTTGTTTGAGAATGCACTTTATAGCAACGTCTAAGAAGTGAACATGACGATGTCGAAGAAGCAGAGCTTGTATACTATATCTAGTTCTAGATTATAAATACTGAGACCTGTCCTGTTTGTTTATTATTATCATTATTATTATTTATAATACCTGATAACTTGTTTTAGTGAGTTACATTTTCACAAAGCCTGACATACGACTGTAATTACTGCTAGAGGTAAAACACTAAATAATAAATCGATACAGCAGTTAGTAATAGACATATATACAGTAATAAACAATTATTCTTTTAAACCCTATGTATAATGGACACTGACGAACACTGTAATGCATTTTCATCAATAATTGTTCTTAAACACCGTATATGCATTAGGACGTGTTATGAACGTGTTCATTGTTTATTATATATGTGGCCTTCATAGAAAGTGTTGCTGGACTTTCTTCCTCACACTAAATCAGTGAAACTGAGAATGGTGTGTGTCTGTGTGTATGTGTTTGTGTTTCACAAGACGTAAAGCTGAGTGAATCGAGGCGTGGAGTCGCTCACACTGCCTTAACACCCACTTGGACTCCGGTGCTCTTTTTTTTTTTTTTTTTTGGCACTGTCCGTCTCTCACTCTATCCCTCTAACGTCTCTAATCCTCTCCTAGTCTCATATGAGTGACTGCTCTGTGTTTTCCGTTTTGTTTGTTTACGTCCTTCGTCTTGTCAGTCTTTGTATAATTCAAGTGTTCCTTCCCGGTCCGTGTGTGTCTTGTCTGTTTGGTGGGAATGCGCGTTTTCCTAGTCGATTCTGAACATCGGATATGAAGCAGATATTGACCCTACCTCTTTCTTGTTGTTGGTGTTTTGTCTATGCCACAATAATGCTGTTTAGTAATAAAAAACAATGATAATTACACTAAAATGATGTGTATTATGCAGTTGTGTAAATACTTTTTGAAATTGTAGCAGTAATGTTTTCAGCTTTTAACCAGTTTTCTCTCACACTTTTTTCATTTTATGATTTTACAAGTGATATTTAGTATGAGGTGGAAAAAAGTAATAAATGCCTTCAGTTTCCACTCATCGATTTCCTGTTTATTGAATTGTAATTTTGTTTAATTTACTTAGCGGCAATGTTTATAAGGACATGTCTGTATGACACCTATACAAACCCTTCATGGCAACTGAAATAAACCTACATTTTTGAGTCATAAGTTTCTATCTGACTTTATTGCCAAAATAAAGACGACGTTGTGTCATAAACATCCGTAACTTGGCTCCGATATTATGTCTTTTTCCTTTTTTACAGAGAACTACTTGAATTGGCGAAATCGCAATTGCGCAAAATTGTTTTGCGCGCTCTTTCACAGCAATGTTTGTTGGTACTCATGTCCGACGCACATGAATTCGAAGAGGGCTTCGGCTGAATGCGCGTTGTGATGACATCACATGGCGCACCCAAATCTGCGGAAAATCTGAGGTAATTTTGAAAAATTGCGAGCTCCTCCGAATATTGCGGAGTTTGCTTGATTTTGCGATAGTTTCTGAGATTGGGAAATCCTGGAGGGACCGATTAACATCAATCCCTTTGGAATAAGCTTTAATGTCTATGTAGGTTTATGCGAGTTGTCATGAACTGTCATGTTCTGCTGGGAAACTTTGCGTCCTGGCATTCATGTGGATGTTACTTTGACACGTACCACCTACCTAAACATTGTTGCAGACCAAGTACACGCCTTCGTGGCAACGGTATTCCCTAATTGCAGTGGCCTCCCCGCTCTGCCACACTGCAAAAAGATGTTCAGGAATGGTTTGAGGAACATGACAGTTCTGTGGGATGTGCAGGACAAAAAAGTCCGATCCATGGAGGCCCCACCTCGTAACTTACAGGACTTAAAGGATCGAACGTCTTGGTGCCAGATACCACAGCACACCTTCAGAGGTCTTGTGGAGTTCGTGCCGCGACTGGTCAGAGCTGTTTTGGCAGCACAAGGGGGAACTACACAATATTAGGCTTAGGTTTTAATGTTATGGCTGATCGGTGTATACGTAAAAACTATTTACAAAGACCGAAATTCAATGGTAATCAATTTTGTATTCATTACACAAAAGCACTATGTACACCTTCTGAGAAGGCCAAAGGTCAGCTGAATGGATAGGGACGAATCGTGAAGACTCCTCAGTGTCGTGAATGTGTGGGTACTTCAAAAAAAAAAAAAAAAAAAAAAAAAACACCCAAACATCTTGGAGTCTTTCCATTTAAAAAAAAAATCACTCATGAGGTTTGCGTTCAAGACCTCCATAAACAGCTCGACGGTGGTGGATTAAAAACGGTTTTAAACTCCATTCCGAGTGACTTTTCCTGGGCGTCACTGGGTGTGTCCTGATCAGCTATAAATAGTGGCGCGGCCTTTCAGCCAGCACGTGGACCACATATCTGTCATAGCTGGAATGAAACTCTCGCACAGCTCAAGCCTCTGGGAATTTCTCTCTGGAAATGGAACATGACAGGACGTGGATTGCATCTGACCTCGAGCAGGGTTAGAGAGCGTTACACAGAGCCGGGGTCCTGTTTAACCACAGCGGCAGATTAAAGGCTTTTGGCCAACATTATCAGATAATGGACAAATTCGCCCAGGGTTTTATGCTCTTTCACATTTTTTCAGCCAAGTTACAAAGGTCATAGGGATTAACTGATCGAAATCAGGCGTGATGTACATGTAGAAACTGAAACTGCTGGGACTTTTAAACACCTCATCCTTCAGAAGTCAAATGACCTGCAGATTTCACAGATACCATTTAGCGTTCGAGCAGTCAACCATTCACAGGGTTAACTCCAGAGGATTATTTTTGGATTTCAACATAACTTTGCATGTGTGTGCTCATTTAGCTGTTGGCAATAACTTCAAGGACTCAGTTGGCAAAAAAAATCCGTTGCACCATTTTCCTCATACCCCATATGTAGTAAGTCAGGCAGAAATGCCCCCACACCCCCTTCAACCTTTTTTTTTTTTTTTTTCATTTTTGTTTTGTTTGTTTGTTTTAATCTCCTAACCATTCAAGTCACAGCTTGGGAAGCAAGCAAGAAAATCCAACATGGAGGGCAAAGCGCGATGAAAAATAAATGTCATTAGTGAGTGAATATTAGAATATTATTAGCATAACAATATGTTCAGCGTCAATATTTAAATGTTGAAATGAAAGTAGAGACAACAAATTTGTTAGTTTTGCTTTTTTCTGTTGTATCTGACCAGTCCAAAAATCGAACTATGATTCCATACAGTCGGCTAAATGCTAATCTCCTAAGCCAAAACTCAGTCAAGCTGCCTCCTTTTTGTTAATTAGACTAAATGTCGAAAAATAATTCTAATCATTATCATTATTATTATTATTATTATTATTATTATTATTAATAATAATAATAATAATAATAACGCTACTATTACTACTACCACTACTACTAATAATAATACAGCTACAGCTAGTGGAGGAGCGTATCTATGTTCCCAGTGTCCTACGTTCCCCAGAACACCATGTGTTCATTCACATAATGAACACATGGTGATTTAAATCTGGAGTTAGGCTTCAGCATAAGTGAGAGCTGGGATATGTTCATACTTCTTTCATGTTCAGCTGGGACAACAGTTTGTTCCTTTTATGACCCGTACTGTGCTTTATAGGCTACAGTACGGCATTTCTTCAGTTTAGTGTATACATTTCACTACTGTTCATGCATGGAGTTGAACTGTATGAATGCGTGAATGTAGACTAACAGCTATTTTTAGAGCAGCACAAATGAGGGTTCAGCGTGTGCAACGTAGTTCATTCATAAGCTCATAACTTTCATAAATATCAAGTGTGCATGAAGGATGGATTTTAAACTAATGTATGTTGGTTTTCATTTAAACGTGTCTTTGGTGTTTAAAGTTAAACGGTAATAAAGTTAAAAAGGCCCTGGGAAAATGAGTCCTGACTACATAAAACCTTTGGAAAATTTTACTTAATGTGTGTTAACAGGATATTGAACTGGGGAACATAGGACCCTGGGAACATAGGAATGACCCCTTTAGTGGTAGCTAGCAGAGTTACACAATGTGTATATTGTGTAACCTTTTTTTGTTGTTGTTTGTTTGTTTGTCATGTTTGCACAGAAGGCTCTCTCTCTCTCTCTTTTTTTACATTTCTAAAATGCAAATGCAATTCACTCTTAAAAGAACCACCATTAGAGTTAGGGCTAAACAAAGTAAATATCACACAGCTACTACATGGAGTAGCTCCTTCATAAGGATGTGTATACGTTTAATAACCTTACTCTAATGAACACCTCAATACTATACACACACTAAAAATGTAAACAAACAAACTAGTATCATATTAGCCCAACAAGACCGATACGAAAAGCTATTTTTTTCTGAGGCGATTAAACATTTTATCCCAAAAGGCTGTGAATGTTAGCAGACACTTAATTTAGCTAATTAATCCACACTACTGTTCTGAGCTGTTACACTTCCTCTGCTTTAGCATGCCTGGTTCAATAATGAATTAATTACCAAGCCGAGGAAATCGAGTTAAGTACAAGCACTAAAACTTTACAAAAGTGGTAAGAAACATGGGTTGTTAAACATGGTTTGCTGCCTCTGAGAAAGACAGAGGAGTTGAAGGTTAACATGTGCGTGCGTGTGTGTGTTTTGTTGTTGTATTTTGATCCAGGATCTAGGATGTCTGCCAACTAGCTAGAATAAGGACTCTACACATGGCCCAAATCGGTCACAAGTTTTCAAGTGAGGTCTGAAAAGCCACAGACAATATATGAGCTCACTGTGAATGTTACTAAAAGAAAACACACCCGTCCTGCTGATGTACCTCAGGCAGATATGAGAAAGGCTGTGGTATATGGCTTTGAAGAAGAGCATCAAGTAGCATGAAGCAGCATCGAGTACGAGCTAAACTGGTGATCAGTTTTGCATTTATAACATTGTTATGTAAGGGATAAAACACTTAAGAAGTGTGTTAGCAATTTTCCTTGTGTGAATATATAAGATTTAGCTCAGAGTTGGGTAGTAAAGGACTATAAACAAAACAATACTCGCCACTCGTTTCTCAACACACAGTATTGTTTATCTGTGGTGGACCGGTGTTTCCCTCTGTGTTTTTTCTGCTTTGGATAAACCACGATCACGTTAAAGCACTTTTACTGAAGATTAAACAAGATTTGTAGTTGTGTTTGACTCATACAGTAAAAGAGAGCCATCTATTGGTTATTTTAAAATATTACCGTTTAAATCCATCTTGAAATCACAGTTTAAATCCATTCCTAAAGTAGCTTCCGTTGTTGTTGTTGTTGTTGTTGTTGTTGTTGTATGAGAAAGGTTTTCTTTCTCATGTCGTCTCAGGGAGTTTTCCCTTGCCGCTGTCACCTCTGGCTTGTTCATTAAGCATCTAATTATACATCCCCCTGCTGAAAAAAAAAACAAAAAAAAAAAACAATTGAAACCATCACAGAAATTCTAATGGTTTCCACTACAGATACCATTACAAACCATCAGCTAACCATTAACACCATTACCATTATCATTACTGGTCCTTAATGGTATCCACTGTACATATGCCAGCAATAGAAGGCAACAAATTACCAGTAGAGACCATTACAGTTTCCATTAAAACCAATACAATTCTCATTATAACCATTAAAACCATTACAAATTCTATGAGGTTTTCTATTGTTTGTATGTTGTTTTTTTGTTTGTTTGTTTTCAGCAGGGCCAGATTTCTGTAAACCTGCTTTAGAACAGTTTCTATATACATAAAATTGAAGTGACAAGTGTAGCTACAGGCTCTAATCGAACACATCTGATGCTAATATATAGATGCTTGTTGATTCATTGGATTTGGTGCCCAATTAGATGTTCAAACTAACTATTTATGCACTTTCTGTGTGTCTGCTATACCTAGTTAAGAGACGATTTGGCTCGCATATGTTACTAAAGTACTACACGTTTTATGTGGTTAAAATTCTGCAATGGTGACTGGAGAAATGTCTTTCGACTGGATTGGATTCGGCTTCTCTTGTAGGTCACTTTTAAGCGTACCTTTCCTCGTTGCCGTGGTGGTACACTCAAGGGTACATCTTTGTAGCTTTAGGATGTATCTTATACGTGGAAACGCGGATATAATAGTGTACCTTGATTTAAGAAATGATTTAAGGTATATACGTTTTTAGAGATACATTTTAAGTTGCACCTTTCTAGGTAAAAGATACACACTAAACGTACAAAAGGTGCACGCTTGAGGGTACCAGCACAACATCCATTTTTTGTATGATATTCGGTATGGTACATGTTGTATAGAACATACATAAACTGAATTAGTTTAAATTAAGTGTACATGAAGAGGACACTGAACGTCAACACGCGTTAAGACGGCCAGAAAATGGCGGCGGGGTTGATTAAATGTTGGAAATGTTTGCTTGGGTTAAAAAATAAAAATAAGAAATTATTGTGAGCACTTACATCACTTCACTACACTACACCTCGCACTTCACAGATATGATGTACTTCGTGTCATTAATGGATGCTTATTGGAACCCCGCATGCATGCTTATTGGAACTGTGGCACAAACTAGTGTTGTTTTGGAAAAATAAATCAATTAATAATTCCAGGAAAGACTTATCCTCCGTGAAGTGTGTGCAAAATACAGCATACACCACAACTCTGCTTAATAAATAGATCTGGCGTATGGTTTATTAAGCCGCCTAAAAGGAGCACTCAGACTAATGGACTGCGTACTCTGATTCCTGTACTTTTTTATTTATTTATTTTTGCTCACTAAAAAGGGACATTTTGCAGCCCAAAACTCCGAGGACACGTTTTGCATCTTCAAACAGGAGCGAAATGGCACGCCGTAAAAGTGCCGTCTGAGAAATAAACAGTAGATAATTAGGCAACACTGTCATCACCGCTCAGAGGATTAGTTGCTTAGCAACCTCTTCGCTAAGCTTGTTGTCATGGAATTGAGTGTTCGGATGCTGGATGCCCTCTGAAACGCTTGTGACCTTTGACTGATCTGTGTATACATACATATAGACATATACAATATAAAGCATGTGTAGAGTCGGGTGCACCACTAGTGACCATTAGTGTGTTAGGTATCCTTCCTTCATTATCACAAGTTAGTTTTATATTAAAAATAACCTGTAGGTACACGCAAACGCTATTTAATATATTTTTAAATATATTATTGTTCCTGATTACAGAAAACCTCCGAGAAATGTACCCTGAGTGTATTACTGTCTGCATGTGTTTGATTATATACTGCTCATCCCTATACTTCACCGCACCACAATCCAGACTCATTTTCTCCAGTGTACTAATTTTAATCCTAATTATTTCCGCTGGATAAAGAGACAGGCTGAAGCCATTTGCCAACCATATTCCATACTGTATGTCCCTTGTTTTTTGTTCCTATGTTTAATTATGTTTCATGCTTTTGTGTGCTTTTGTGTGAGTATGACGATGGGCGATGAGTCGCCCCGTGTGAGAACGAGGTCACGGCCGAAACCTTTGAGCCGTGACATTCAGAGATAAACAAGACAATTAGGAATGCTGCAAATACTATACACTCCAAGTATATATGATAAACCACCAAAGGGCTTTACGAATCACTTTAATGATTCATTTTCACAAAACAATCTACACTATATGGCCAAAAAAAATTTGACACCTGACCATCATACCCATATGTGGGCCTTCACAAACTGTTGGCCCAAAGATGGAAGCACACAACTGTATAGGATGTCTTTGGATGCTGTAGCTCCAGCATGACGATGCCCCTGTGCACAAAGCGAGCTCCATGAAGACGTGATGTGTTAAGGTTGGAGTGGAAGAACTCGAGTTTCCTGCACAGAGCCCTGACCTCAACCCCACCGAACACCTTTGGGATGAACTGGAATGTCGACTGCACCCCAGGCCTCCTCACCCAACAAAATCTAGTGGAAAGCCTTCCCAGAAGAGTGGAGGTTATTATAACAGCAAAGGGGGAATAAATCTGGAATGGGACGTTCAAAAACCACAGTGTGATGGTCAGGTGTCTACAAACGTTTCACCATATAGTGTATGTCTCTTTTGATTTTCATATCAAAAGATTATTCATCACATCAGTTACCAAAGTTAAGTTAATTTGGAGGTCACGTCACTTCAGAAATGATTTGTTCTTTTCGAACAGCTTACTCCAATGAATCAACATTCATCGATTTTGCCGACATTTTATCCAAAGCAACCTACAATTAAGTGTAAAGTCAATGGTTATGGATCTCAAGAACTTAACAGTGGCTTCCAGGATAACTGCAAAGTGTAAACTCCTATATCCTGAAGAGGCGGTGGAAAACTGGAAATCTCCTCACAGAAAACTACAACAATTATATGCATTTTGTATCCATTAATGTGCAGCGTCCACCATGTAATTCCCTATGTACAACGCCAATTCCAAAAAAGTTGGGACGCTGTGTAAAATGTAAATAAAAACAGAATGCAATGATTTGCAAATCTCATGAACCCCTATTTTATTCACAATAGAACATAGAAAACATATCAAATGTTTAAGCTGAGGAAATGTACCATTTTAAGGAAAATGTAAGGTAATTGTGAATTTGATGGCAGCAGCACGTCTCAAAAAAGTTGGGACAGAGCCCCACTGCGTAGCATCCCCTCTTCTTTTAACAACAGTCCCTATACGTCTGGGAACTGAGGAGACTCTAGCCGCTCTAGCTGAAACGAGTGTATTCATATGAAGCTGTCAGAGTTGGTGCTGTTCAAGATTGTTCACGCTGGCGCAATTTAAACGAATGACGTTCCACAAATGAGATGTTCCCCTAATGGACGTATTACTAAAGGCCATCTAGTTCATATTGAAGCATCAAATTAAGTGGCTGTTAAGTGGAAATGGAAAACATCGTCAAAATTATACATTACCTTCACATTAGGGCACCATGTTTTTGAAAGAAGAACCTTCTTCTTCTTCGTTTTTTTTTTTTTTTTTTTTTTTTTTTTTTACTGAAATGTCTCGTAGCAGGGACAATCCTCCATGTGTAATGACAGAGCCGGGTTATTACAGACCGCAGGCTTAGCTAGCAGGACTGCTCAGATCCAGCCGTGCAATAATTGCTCTGAGATTTTCTATCTCTCACTGTCTCAGTGAGAGAACAGTCTCCCTATCACGTTCCGCCAGCTTTGAGCTCTACCCATGGAGAGAAAATGTATTCGGCACACCGTGATCACGTTTCAGGCTGCAGAAACGGCAACAATATGCGTGTGCACAAAAACTGCAATGACGACCATGACATATGGTAGTACCATCAATATATGTATGGGTAGGTTTTCGTTTACACCGATGTATATTATTTCTGGATTACTAACATCATATGATCACAACATAATAATACCATAACATACTGTTGAGATTAAGACTATGTTAGGATATAGAGTACTGTAGCAAGGCCTTAAATACACTAGTCCAGACGTATAAACTATAAAGGAGCTACAACACTAATCTGTCTAACAAGTAAAGAAATTCTTCATCGAAAAGCTCTACCCTGGCTCTTACCCATAACAGCACATCCCCAAATGTTTTATTCCTCTTATACAACAGCAGTTTTCTCCATTTAAACCTGCAGTCAGAACTACTGTCAGAGCCGCTGTTATAGACTGTTTCAAATGAATATTCATTACCGCAGGAAGTGATGTCGATGCTCCTGGAACAGATCCAGTTGACAGTAAACATCATTCAAAACACTAACACACACTCCGTGCCCCTTCTCTCTCCCCTTCTCTCTCAACCGTGAACCATACCGAATATGTTTTAGACAGACTTCCTCCATCTTTGCAATACGCATTACAGATTCCGTCAATATTATGAGAGGAAATATTTCCCACCTTTCCGCTAAGCAAGTAATTATAAGCACCCAAACTACGAGTAGCTTTGACCGTCTCTCTCAATATGAACAAGGTAATGATACGCCTCAGGGTAAGTCACTTAGATAAAGGTTTTTAAGACTGTCGGGGGAAAAAAACTGTTTTCCAGATTTTTGTTCAAAGCATCCAGTAATGAGTTGGTTGTTTATTGTTATACCACAGCATGGTTCAAATCACTAATCTGATTGGTCAGAAAGTGTGCATTGTTTTTGTATAAGAGCACGGCGCGGACACTAGTTCTGACTGTAACATGAACAATAGGCTTATATTAATGCGTAAAAACCAAGTTGTTCTACATAGAAAAACCTGTAATCCTTGATGTGAGGAGGCATTTATGAAAGGTTTATGGAAGGAGTCTCCAGTGTCAGTACGTTTTTTTTTTAGAGAGAGAGAGAGAGAGAGAGAGAGAGAGAGAGAAGTATTTTAGTGATGGAATGACTGTTTATATGCTATAACATAAGCGATAACAGGAACTAACTTGTCTTGCGGATGTTCCACAAAAAATCCATTGTAAATTCCCTTTGAAGTGTCTTGTCAGGGCGGGACATATCAAGTGGCTCCTCCCCCTTTTAAAAGAGCCAATATCGTTTAGTTTACCTCACAGCCCGGGCTAAGCCGTACTTGACAGTTAGTACCATGGAAAAATACCTGCCGCAAAGCTATGAGCTGTCACGAATAGTTCCTTCTTCAAAGTGAATGAATTCAAGCCATTTCCTTCCTAACCAATTTATAGTTGTAAAACTGAATAAAACTCGTTTGTTCAAACAGCCAAAGACACATTTACGACCCGTGCTTGATGATATGATTTCTCTCGCTCAATAACGACTTCGGCAAGGCGATTTTTATATTGTTGGGGGCGGGACACTTCAGATTCTAGAGAGCATTTGATTGGACAGAAAATCTGATGAGAAGCTGAAGTGCAGAATGATGTCATCAAAATTGTTGCTCCGTATTGGTGGTAGAGAGAGAGTGTACATTCTGAATGCGTATATCTTCTAAATGTGAATTTTGCTATTGTTTTAGTGCACACTAGCTTATAGATAACTTATAGTTAGCTTAAGGCTAACATATTCATACTAGAAGACACAAAACTTGTGGACTTTAAAGCTTTAAAATGCACGATGTGTTGCTCTATGTTGATTAATTAAACATTTGAATCATTGGCAAATCACTGTAGTATAAGCAGAATTGCACATTTCGGATCATGCTGTTATACTTACATAATCCACTTTGGGGTAATAAAGCATTGTGTCGGGCCATATTACACCACCCCCTGCATGGATTATGTAAAGAATAACACATGACAGCCCATGCTGTTATTCAAAAATAATGCATGCTGGGAGTGTGCGATGTGGCACGACACACAACTGGAAGTGCAATTGCATTATTTTCGTATACCAGCATGGTCAGGAGTGTGTTATTCCACTTATAACACAGCAATGTGCCAACGACTACAATGTTTAATTTATGAACGAACAACACGTCATGCATTCTAAGGGTTTATAGTTAGATTTCCTCACCAGCCTCTCTCTCTCTCTCTCTCTCTCTCTCCATTGTTCTGAAGATTTTCTGATCTGAGAACCTTTGTTACAAAGCACTTACAACCGAAACTGCTTCACTAAAAATTTTAAATAAACTTCTCTTTACACAAATGTCACAACATCAACGATTGTAGGTTTGTTTATCCCTTTATTATTAGTCTTAGGTGATGTGGAGCGTCTGCTGTAGTCCCTGTGTATGAGCTGTTACTGTAGAAACAATAACGTATCGCAACGGGTGCATTAATATTAACGTATTATTCGTGTTACAGCCGGAACTACAATCCGAGCCGTGCTGTTATACAAAAATAATGCACACCTTCTGACCAATCAGATTCGAGCATTCAACCACGCTGTGGTAAAATTTCTGCTATGTGTTATGCCCTTACTTAATTTTTATACAGTAGAGTGCAAAAGTTTTAGGCACATGCAAAGAAATGCTGTAGAGTAAAGATGCCTTCAAAATAATGAAATTAAATGGTTCTACATTAAAATAAATAAATAAATAAAAATACCATAAAGAGCAGTAAACAGTAGCAAATGAAACAAAGTCAATAGTTGGTGTGACAAAAAAAATAAAAATTAATATAAAAATAGTAGTCTCCGGTACAATTAGTGCAGTTTTATAAGGAAATGAGCTGGTAAGTTTTATTGAGCATCTTGCAGAACCAGACACAGTTCTTCTGGAGACTTTGACTTTCGCACTCGCTTCTTATTTTTGCAGCGAAACCCAGCAGCCTTCATTGTGTTTTTTCTCTGAAAAGTGTCTCTTACGTAATATGATGCTTTCTTTAATGACATACAAACATTTTTCTGTAACATTTTATTTTGTGCTAGAAAACTAATGTTTGGGAATCTAAAATGTTTTTTGTACTGACTTGATCATGTAGAAGTCATAAAATAAAAAACTCAAAAAATAACAAAGTTTGTACTAAAAAAAAACAAAACAGGGTGCCTAAAACTTTTGCACAGTACTGCATGTTACTTCTTCGATGAATTCGGTAGACTCGATAGTCTAAGTCTGGGCTAGTTGTTTTGTTTTGAGAGCTTTACATTTACAAATGGCGCCACCAGAATTGCTTAAGTAACTGACACGCGCAGTAACTTTGTTATTGTCCGCCTCATACGGTCTATTAAAAAAAAAAAAAAAAAAAAAAAAAAAAATCCGCCGTGTTATGAACCGTTTGGCCTTCCATACAGTCAGAGCCCAGACTCCGCGCATCTCCGTTGTTTTGCGCTCACCCTCAGTGCGCTTTTCTCCAATCAGGAAAGAAGAAAAAAATGGAAACCGCAAACAAGGTAAGAGCAAAACAAAACACTGCTTTGCATGTACATTTTTCAGGCGGCACGTGTTAGTGATGTGCTGGGGATTTGGAAGAGAAATGTCTCTAAAAATAATAAACATACACAACATAATCTGCAATATCTCTCTCTCTCTCTCTCTCTCTCTTTTTTGGCATTTTTCGGTTGCAGGTCGTTTCCACTGGGACATTTCAGGTTCTTAAACTCCCGCTGGGGTTCATCCGCCTGCTGGAATGGGTGAGTGTGTGAAAGGTGGATTATTGTCTTCGTTACACTCCTGTGAACTGTGATGATGACCACAGTGACGGAATTTAATTTCTTTCTCTTTTTTTATCCTTAAGTCTGTAGCTCCAGTGCTCTATAACCGTATACCGTTTATTATAAGGTTTGTTGATGCGTCACGTGCGTAGCATATTAAACTTAAACGATAGTGTGTGTGTGTGTGTGTGTGTGTGTGTGTGTGTGTGTGTGTGGACTTGTTTCCCTCTTGGAATGGTGCTAAAAGTTCGCTTTTAAGCGTTAATTATTGTTAGAGTTTGAGAAACGTCCCAATTAACGCCTGATTAATTAATTAGATCCAGCTCGCGCATGTGCTTATCTCCGCACTGGTGCAAAAAAAAAAAAAAACCAAAGACAAACATGTAGGCGCGTGCAAGACCGCGTCCAATAGTTTGCAATAGTGGTGTCGTTTTCCAAATCCGAAATCTGTCGAGCTTCACGTTTGCATTTGGATCTGCGCAAATTTTGCAAACGCTCCACCTTAAAGAAAAGTCACGTGATCACGTGATGGACTTGCGACATTTACACGTGATTTGTAGACACTTGACATGCTATGTCGCACTCATTATCACATATAGTGCACGTGTTTGGTTTTTTACACTTAATTCAGTCCCCCCCCACCCCCCCCCCCACATGTAGGATGTGATGTTTGGTTTTATTTTCCAGATGTGATCTTCTCCCATGATTTTATTTATTTATTTATTTTTGCTATAACATATTGTTCATCTTATGTCACGTGATTATTTGAGTTCACGTGCGAGTTTAAGGGCGTAACATTTTGAAATGCACATGATCGCGTTTTATTATTACATAATATGATTACATGTGGAAAAAACTTATGTGCGCATGTGAAATGTATTTCAGAAGGGATTAAGAGAAGTTATTGAGAAGTCCATGAGTAGAAATCATGAGCGGTCTAGAATTTAAATTTAAAGATCAATGACATGGTGGACAAATTCTGGTTTGTAAGAGAAAAAAAGAAGAAGAAGAAAAAAATTTCAAGAAACTCCTGTTTCTGGTTTTGAGTTTAGACATTTTTGAATTTGAAAGGCAATTTCTAGAAGCAAACATTTGTGAACACGCATTAGACCAAATGCATATGAGTTATGTACACTATATGGGCAAAAGTATGTGGACACCTGACCATCACACCCATATGTGGTTCTTCCCCAGACTGTTGCCACAAAGTTTGGAAGCACACAATTGTATAGAATGACTTTGTATACTGTAGCATAACAATATCCCTTCAGTTTCCTAAGAGGCCCAAACCTGTTCCAGCATGACAACATTACAGCATTACCCTGTGCAGAAAGAGAGCTCCATGAAGACATGGTGTGTTATGATTGTAGTAGAAGAACTTGAGTGTCCTGCACAGACCCCTGACCTGAACACCCATCTGCACCCCAGGCCTCCTCACCCAACATCAGTACCAGACCTCACTAATGCTCTTGTAGCTGAATGAACACAAATCCCCACAGCCACGCTCCAAAATCTAGTGGAAAGCCCTCCCAGAAGAGCGGAGGGACTAAATCTTGGGCGAGATGTTCAACAAGCATGTATGAATATGATGGGTCAGGTGTCCACATACTTTTGTCCATATAGTGTAGTTGTGTAGTGAGGAATTAGTACTGAAATTGTGCACATATGTATTCAGACCTCAGATGAGAAGCTGAGTGGAGTTTTCCTAAAATACAGACATGTCCCAGTTACACGCAGTTCAGACTGTGAACTTCAGTCCATTTTTCTTGCATCATATCCATTCGAGCAAGGAGCAGTATTAAGTCTAGCGCCACCATCAGTCAGTTTGATGTAATACAGAATATATTACACTGAAATGTATGTTTTGGGCTGTGAATAGACTAAAAAAAACTATGGAATGCCATTCAAGTACAGTATTAAATACATAAATACTTGGTCAGCGTATCCTTTAAGAATGTGTGTCAGTCTGTTTTGAATACGAATAACTTTCCCAGCATAAATATTGACATAACTTTTGGACTTAAGTTGCCAGCTCTGAATATTTATTTATTACTAATGTGCTAACTAACTATCTCTTCTCACAGAATTATACATTTCAGTAATGTAAATGTTTGAGATACAGGACTGTGCAAAAGTTTTAGGCACATGCAAAGAAATGCTGTAGAGCAAAGATGCCTTCAAAATAATGAAATTAAATGTTTCTGCATTAAAAAAAGAAATACCGTGAAGAGCGGTAAACAGTAGTAAATGAAACAAAGTCAATATTTGGTGTGACCAAATAAATAAAAAATATAAATATAAATAATAGTCTCCGGTACAATTTGTGCAGTTTTATAAGGAAATGTGCTGGTAAGTTTTATTGAGCATCTTGCAGAACCAGCCACAGAAAACTAATGTTTGGGAATCTAAAATGTTTTTTTGTTCTGACTTGATAATGTAGAAGTTATAAAATAAAAAAAACTATAACAAAGTTTGTACTAAAAAAAAATAGGGTGCCTAAAACTTTTGCACAGTACTGTACATTTCCCTCAAGTATGCTTTTTATTGAAATAAGTCATTTCAGTTGTTCATTGATTGATCTTTACACATGGTGGCCATTTTTAAGCGTAATATATGTATAAGACAGCTACTGAACAGGCAGCACACACAAAATGACAGGAAATTGCTTTCTAATTCAAATATGGGTGTTATTTGAAGATAAGGAGACAATCTAAGATTCTGCCCTTATTGAAATTTTGTATAATATTGATTTCTAGATTCCTGGAAATTGATTTTTTTATAGTGAGGAAATGAATCTCAATGTTTAAAATGCAACGTTCATGGTAGGTGTGTAAGAAGTTGCTATGTAGAAGTTTAAAAATAATAATAAATAATTGAGAGGTGAGATTGCAGTCTTAAATTTGCAGCTTGTCCAAAATCTAGGATCTGTAATCCCAGTATTGATCGCTTTAGTCTAATCCCTGCTTTTGTGAAAGTGTTTTGTCTCCAGAGGGACTTGTTTATAAAGTGGTTTCCCCGAGGTTAAAAGGTCAAGTGCTAATCATGTCACGCTATAGGAACTAAACTATGTACCATACATACATATATATATATATATATATATATATATACACACACACACACACACACACACACACACACATATACATACATATATATATATATATATATATATATATATATATATACACACATACATATATGCAGCATACATGCCAGTGCCAATAATTTTAGATGATTACTGCAATTGAAGGCTGAGGTATCTGAGCACAGTGATGCATCTCCTCTCTGGGACACGAATCATCACACTCCGTGTTTGAAGTGTCCTCGGCAAAAACGTGGGGCTTATCGCCTGGGAAACACACACTACTAATCACATTTGGTCACACCACGGCTTCTCGCTTCTTCTTCTTTCGCTTCATTCTCCATCTCTCTTCACTGTTCTGGGCTTTTGTCTATCTACCAGTTGTTCTATCCATCTGTTGTTCTAAATGTATTTCCTTTTTTTTTTCCTGCACAGGATTTCCATTGTGTTTATGGATTTATAGCTTTAGACTCACTTTTCTTTTTTATCCCTCCTCACGTCATCTCAATTTCTCTTTCTCAAACTCATTAAATGAAACAATGAACCGTTTACTACACTGTAAACATGACAGAACAAAAAAAAACAACAACGACCGATTTAAATGTGTGTCTGTATTTATAGTGTGTAAACATCTGAAATGTGTCCAGTGCTCACGCAGTTATCCAATCAGGAGCTTCAGATAACGTTCACGTCAAACATCACATGAATGAGGAAACAGCGTGGTCTCCGTGACTTCGAGCGTGGCATGGTTGTTATTCGAGTATTTCAGAAACTGGGATTTTCACGCACAACAGTCTGTAAAGTTTACGCTGAATGGTGCGATAAACAAAAAACATTCAGTGAGCGTCAGCTGAGTGGCTGAAAACACCTCGTTGACGGGAGAGGTCAGAGAAGAATGTCCAGATTATTTCGAGTGGACAGGAAGGCTACAGTAACTCAAATAACCACTCTTTACAACTGTGGTGAGCAGAAAAGCATTTCAACATGTCAAATCTTGAGGAGGATGGACTACAAGAGCTGAAGACCACATCGGGTTCCTCTACTGTCAGCCAGGAACAGGAATCTGAGGCAAAACATCGCTTGCTCAGGCTCAATTTCGAGCTCGTTTGTCCTATTAAGCACTGTGACTCAGGAGGTAAGATACACTTGCATGACTTCAATGGCTTAAGATGCACATGAATGTCATCATCTATCAGCTACTTTATCTCGGGGTGTGTGTGTGTGTGTGTGTGTGTGTGTGTGCGTGCATGCGCTGCTTTGTTTTGCATGCCTAGCTGCCGTATATAATCATAGTTATTAGCCCAGGCTGATGGTTCAGAGGGAGATTAGGGATCAGGGCTGCTGTTTCCGCCTAAATGGACAATGCAGATATTTTTACTCTCCATAGACTCGAAGCGAGGCATACCCGGGAGGCATCACAGATCTGTGTGTGCTTGCGTGTGTGTGTGTGTGTGTGTGTGTGTGTGTGTGTGTGTCTGTATGAGGAAGGTCTCGTTTTCTGATCTCAAGGTTAAGCCTGTAATCCAGAGGCACTTGACAAGTGCGACGCAGGCAGAGAAGAGAAAGAGTTGTTCACAGTGTGTGTGTGTGTGTGTGTGTGTGTGTGTGTGTGTGTGTGTGTGTGTGTGTGTGTGTGCGTGTGTGTGTGTGTGTGTTGAGAAGCAGCTCATCCTGACGAGACGAGTGCTGGAGTGAAAAGCTTGATGGCCTGCAGGTGCTTTCTGTTCTCTCTCACATTCACTAAAACCAAAGAGGCTGATTAACTGCAGCAACACACACACACACACACACACACATACACACACACACACGCGAGTGCTGCTGTCAAAGACGCCTTTCTTTCTCGTGTCTCTCTGAAATAGCTCTCTTTCTTTCTTTCTTTCTTCCTTTCTTTTTTTTTTTTTACCCCTTTTTTCATTTTTTGCTCCTCTATTTTTTTCTTTTTTACCAATAACTATCATCTGACTTGGTAAAGACTTGTGTGTTACATTTTTTTTCTTTTGTTCAGCTAAACCTTCATCCTTATGTTCATCCTTTTGTCTATCTATCTATCTATCTATCTATCTATCTATCTATCTATCTATCTATCTATCTATCTATCTATCTATCCATCTATCTATAAATTGCAACTTACACCAGCATTTCTATGACAGACGCTACACATATCGTCTGTCATACAGACGCCATGTGTTTTTTTGGAAGGAGTCTCCAGTGTCAGCGCTTTGTAACAGTCAGAGGTAAAGCTGGACCTTTTTATGTTTTCTGTCATTCTTCAGGACAGAGGAGTTCGCTCTGTCTAAGTAACACGACAGGCTATTTTTATTTATTTATATATTTGTCTTATTAACTTGTTTCTAACTTGTTTCTTGTTTCTCACAACATTAACTGTAACTATAAATCGATAAATGCCAGGACGCCCTGTTATAGGAAAATATAACTTCAGGGTGGTAACAGTAACTCGCACACCCAAAACAGGTGTTTGATTGTTAATAGTTAATGATTCTGCTTCTATTCTTCTGTATTTCCTTTTTGCTCACACTGGAAATGTAGAAGAATAGATCGAGAAGCCCCTCCTTCACTTCACTTATTTCTTATGTGAGAACAACGAAGTGGAGAAATCTGACAGTGTAGTTTTGCTGCAGCAATGTGAGAGCAAAGCCGCTCTTCATCTTCCTCATCATCATCACACACACACACACACACACACACACACACACACACACACACACACACACATACACGCACATACGTGCACCCTCCTCCATGCCCTGCAGATCAGCGCACAGCTGCGAGAGGCTGATAAACAAATTACAGCACCACTGCACCCACCCTGCACTGCACTGTGTGTGTGTGTGTGTGTGTGTGTGTGTGTGTGTGTGTGTGTGTGTGTGTGTGTGTGTGTGAAAGAGACAGAGATACTGACACACACATACACACACCAAGTTTATTGCTCTTTCTTTAATTAATCAAGTTTAGATAAGCAGGTCTGAACCACAAGCTTAACTAGGAACACATTAGGACGTTGTTATTGTCATTGTGACTCCCTCATGCAGTTGTATTCTTTCTCTAGTCTGTCACTTTTTCCTCCTCATCACTTATCCCTTCATCAAGCCTTTATTCTGCTGAACAACTCTTCATCTTCATGGGAGCAAAAAATAAGAGGAGGAAATGTTTAGCTATTTCTTGCTATGATTTGCAACAATAGATGCACTTAGTAAATCGTATCGCTTTTGCTTCGGTGTCAGCTTTTCATTTTTTTCATTACTGTAATGGAGTGGTGTAGCAGGTAGCCTTGCCCTCTCATGGCTCCAGGGTCCCCGGTTCGATCTTGAACTTACCAGAGTTCTAAATGTTCTTCCCATGTCCACGTGGGTTACCTCTGGGTTCTCTGGTTTCCTCCGACCTCCCAAACATATGCCAGGAGGTGGAATGGCTAAGATAATCGCCCCTAGGTGTGAATATGTATTCTTGTGGCCTTGTAATGGAGTGATGTCTCATCTAATCACAATCATAATCCAAATCCAAGATGTTAAGGTAAACAATATAAAAACGGAAAGCAACAATATACAGTATCTTACAAAAGTGAGTACACCCCTCACATTTTTGTAAATATTTTATATCTTTTCATGGGACAACACTGAAGAAATGACACTTTGCTACAATGTAAAGTAGTGAGTGTACAGCTTGTATAACAGTGTAAATTTGCTGTCCCCTCAAAATAACTCAACACACAGCCATTAATGTCTAAACTGCTGGCAACAAAAGTGAGTACACCCCTAAGTGAAAATGTCCAAATTGGGCCAATTAGCCATTTTCCCTCCCCAGTGTCATGTGACTCGTTAGTGTTACAAGGTCTCGGGTGTGAATGGGGAGCAGGTGTTAAGTTTGGTGTTATCGTGCTCATACTCTCTCATACTGGTCACTGGAAGTTCAACATGGCACCTCATGGCAAAGAACTCTCTGAGGATCTCAAAAAAAGAATTGTTACTCTACATAACGATGGCCTAGGCTATAAGAAGATTGCCAACACCCTGAAACTGAGCTGCAGCACGGTGGCCAAGACCATACAGCGGTTTAACAGGACAGGTTCCACTCAGAACAGGCCTCGCCATGGTCAACCAAAGAAGTTGAGTGCACATGCTCAGCATCATATCCAGAGGTTGGCTTTGCAGAATAGACGTATGAGTGCTGCCAGCATTGCTGCAGAGGTTGAAGGGGTGGGGGGTCAGCCTGTCAGTGCTCAGACCATACGCCGCACACTGCATCAAATTGGTCTGCATGGCTGTCGTCCCAGAAGGAAGCCTCTTCTGAAGATGATGCAAAAGAAAGCCCGCAAACAGTTTGCTGAAGACAAGCAGACTAAGGACATGGATTACTGGAACCATGTCCTGTGGTCTGATGAGACCAAGATAAACTTATTTGGTTCAGATGGTGTCAAGCGTGTGTGGCGGCAACCAGGTGAGGAGTACAAAGACAAGTGTGTCTTGCCTACAGTCAAGCATGGTGGTGGGAGTGTCATGGTCTGGGGCTGCATGAGTGCTGCCGGCACTGGGGAGCTATAGTTCATTGAGGGAACCATGAATGCCAACATGTACTGTGACATACTGAAGCAGAGCATGATCCCCTACCTTCGGAAACTGGGCCGCAGGGCAGTATTCCAACATGATAACGACCCCAAACACACCTCCAAGACGACCACTGCCTTGCTAAAGAAGCTGAGGGTAAAGGTGATGGACTGACCAAGCATGTCTCCAGACCTAAACCCTATTGAGCATCTGTAGGGCATCCTCAAATGGAAGGTGGAGGAGCGCAAGGTCTCTAACATCTCCAACAGGACTCCAGTGGCAACCTGTGAAGCTGTGGTGAACTCCATGCCCAACAGGGTTAAGGCAGTGCATGAAAATAATAGTGGCCACACAAAATATTGACAATTTGGGCCCAATTTGGACATTTTCACTTAGGGGTGTACTCACTTTTGTTGCCAGCAGTTTAGACATTAATGGCTGTGTGTTGAGTTATTTTGAGGGGACAGCAAATTTACACTGTTATACAACCTGTACACTCACTACTTTACATTGTAGCAAAGTGTCATTTCTTCAGTGTTGTCCCATGAAAAAATATAATAAAATATTTACAAAAATGTGAGGGGTGTACTCACTTTTGTGAGATACTGTATATAACAATCGGCTCCAAATTTACACGACGGTTGGGTATGGCAAAGAAACCAGGAACTTGAACTGCTTAAATATTTCAAAACTGTGACCTCTGCTGGTGGGGAATGGCTCTGGTTACAGAACGAATGAATGGGTACTGTAATGTGATTGTATATATGGTTACGTGCATGTATGTATGTATGTATGTATGAGTATGTGTCTATGCAGTCTTCTGTGGAAGATAACTTGCTGAATGATGAGTTAGCAATAGATGCTCAGGTTATTATGGAAAATTCCTATGGGATTTCATGGTACTCCCACTTATCCTGCCATGGAATACACCTAAAGCCAAGAATATCTTTGGGACTTCAATAAATTCTCATAAAACTTGTATATATTATGTATTAGAATGCTATGTAATTCCACCCAAAAAAGCTATTAAAACCTGACGTTATATAAAGTCACCAGAAGTGTGCAGTTTATTGTAGAAAAAAAAAAAAAAACATTTCCTGGTCTGTTTTGCTGAGCCTGTCCTGACAGGAGTGGAACCCGTTGTGATCTTCTGCTGTTGTAGCCCGTCCACCTCAAGATTTGATCTATTCTGCGATGCTTTTCTGCTCACCACGGTTGTAAAGAGTGATTATTTGAGTTAACGTAACCTTCCTGTCAGCTCAAACCAGTCTGTCCATTCTCTTCTGACCAAATCAACAAGACGTTTCCACCCACAGAACTACCATTCACTGGATGTTTTGGGGTTGTTGTTGTTTTTTTTTGCACCATTCTGTGTAAACAGTCTCTCGGTTGTGTCTGAAAATCCCAGGATATACTCAAATAACACCTACAACCATGCCATGGTCAGAGATCGCACTGATGTTTGATGTGAACATTAACTGAAGCTCATGACCTGTATGTTTCACATGACCAATTCGTAAATATCCGATAGGAACCTGACAGAAATCAGACCTATGCAAATCCGTAAGGAACTGCATCACTTCCAGTGGGGATCTTGCAGGAAACTTTCATTAGAAGTGTTTTGGCTGAAAACACATGAACTTCAGAATGAGCTCGTTTGGCTTTTCATGTTTTGTACCACCAGATGGTGATGTTTACCTCACTTTCATGGTCACTCAGTTAAAATCCGCTGCATGAACGTGGAGTTTCGTTTGCCTGGCTGCAAAAATAAAAATACATCTCACACACACAACAAAAACATCACACGACTTGACCACACTTGTATATATTATACATTTCTGAGCCTTGATTTACATGTTCTCATCTTCCATATGTGTGTCTGCGTTTACCTCTGACCCATGCTTGGGTCTCTCTGACTTTGAGTCTTGGATTTCTCATAATAAAAGACACTCTCGGTTGATTCATCTTGAAGGAAAAAGTCAGGTTCCCTGAAAACTGCTTTTGGAATGAGACCTGTACACTTTGCCGTTTTGGTGCCAGGTGATTGCTCGTGGCGTGTATGCATTAACCTGGCTGCTAAAGCCCTTGGGACTGCGCAGAATTTCCAGACTCCCCGCTAACTTCCACGGTGAGACCTGGCCTTGCTGACATGATAGAAAGTGATGACTACTGCTCATTATCGGCCCAGCAGATGCTACACACACATGGGCAGCTGTAACGGTGCTCTCCCTGACTCTTCCTCCCACACACAGTCCACCTGTTATTCTGATTCGGTCTTCCTCTCACTTTTCTTTCTCAAACTTACTAACTCACATCCATGCACACTACCAAACACACACACACACACACACACACACACACACACACACACACACACACACACACACACACACACACACACACACACACACACACACACCCCTGTCCTGAATATTCCAGCATGAATAGCCCACTGTCGGATGTCGTATTTGCTTTCCTAACATTGCATCAGTACGGGTGCTCTTCCTGGGCGGCTGGTGGGCAGTGTTGTAGCTACGCATGTTCCTGATGACTCAGATTAAAATTGTGAGGGTCTACTTCCTGACCAGCAACAAGAAGGAAATTCTTTTATTAATAAGCTTTGTCTTACACATATAAGCCTGTGAGGTGTCAAAGGGTGAGACAGAATTCAAACAAAAAATGAATGGAAAAGGACGTAGGACATGGTTCCCAGTCAGCTTGTGCTTTTCTTTATGTTTTTTCATGTGCCTTTGTTTTGATATTAGCTCCTGTCTCCGCCCCTTTCCTGTCATTGGTCTGTTACCTATTGTGATCACCTGTTTGATGTTTACAGTGCTGTTTCTTTATCTCTTGCTTATCGTGCATTTTTCCCGTTAAGTCAGATCCTTTTATTCTGTATTCCATGTTACCTGGTTTTGTTATTGTTAATTACAGATTATCCTTGTTGGACTATGATTTCAATTATTGGATTTGCTCTAATAAAACACACATCAAACACTTGCATTTGCTTCCTGACTTGTTCTACCCTATGTTACAGCTTCTGGCAGTGTTTAATTTTGCTTTGTGCCAAGTTCCCCTAGGTTCTGACTTTCAAGAAAAAAAAACAAGAAAAAAAAACTGTGCTGTGGTCTTTGGAGAAAAAAAATGGAGGAATTGCTAATTATGAAATAGTGGTAACTTGCTGCACATCTACAAAAAAAAAAAATCTAGCTAGCTAAACATTACATTATATATTCCCTGGAAATCACATGACCACCTAGATTTTACTCTATCTCAGTGGAATATCAAAAAATGATGAAAAAGATCCAGTGAGATCTGCATATCCCTTACTCTATTAAAGGTTTACTTAGTAATTTTTGCAAAGGTTAGCTGAAGCTAGCTATATTGAAACAAACAAACAAATAAGTACAGCTCCTTAGTGATCCATCTAAAGCCACATCCTCGAAACCCATGCAAGTGTCCAGCCTGCGCTAGGATGTATGCAAACTGAATACTTTAAAAACTTACCTAAGATTATAGATGATTCTGTGCTGCTTAAACACCACAGCGTTTGACGGTAGCTGTTGCATACGGTGGCATTTGATCCAAAAAAGACATTTGCTGGTCAACTAAAGCTAACTATACTGGAAGTTAGCTGCAAAAGCTAGCTCCATAAGCTGTAGTTAGCCACAGAATGACTTCTGACAATCTGCGAACAGAAATGATTGTTATATCTGTTAAGTAAAGTAGTAAATAAATGTCAACTATCTACAAAATCATTGCTTCACGTACATTTAAACACTGGAGTGACTGTTTGGTCCGCCATGTTTGTTGAACAGAATTGCCTACACTGAGAACTCTTTCAGCTCACCAACTCTAGAAACTTTCACTTCATCCATCTGTTATAGTTCAATACCTCTGTCTCAAATGAGATTTGCCCCTTAACTGTGACTGGGAAGTCCATTTACTTCAAGAAGTGCAGTTCACAGTTTAGCACACTAACGATATGCGAAGACTCTAATGGCAAGTGGGACTTCCTAATTACCACAATTTAGTGCTTAGGATAACTCTCTAGGTTATAAGATCTAATCAGAATTTCAGTTCATTATGTTTTAATGGGACATTCTCTCAGTCCATTTCATAATATTGTATTTGGGACACTTGGGATTAGGTCTGTCAGAATTATTACATAATCGTAATTAGTTGAGGTAATCATCATCATTAATCATTGGATGTGTTTACTTATAAATAGATGTAACCAGTAAATGCATTGTATCTTCTCTATTTGTTTCTTAATATAGGCAAATCAGGACAGTAACATATTTTAGATTTTATTCATAGTCAAGGGCTTCAATCTGTTTACACTCCAATCTGTTGCACTACACTACACTGCACTACACCACAATACACTGCACTGCACTACACTGCACAACACTACACTACACTGCACTACACTACACTACACTGCACTACACTACACTAAACTGCACCATACTACACTACACCACAATACACTGCACTACACCACACTAAACTACAGTACACTGCACTACTCTACACTACACTACTCTGCACTACACCACACTACACTAAACTGCACTACACTACACTGCACCACACTACACTGCACTACTCTAGACTACACTACACTGCACTACTCTAGACTACACTGCACTACACTACACTGCACTACACTACACTGCACTACACTAAACTAAATTGCTCTACACTACACTACTCTGCACTACACTACACTGCACTACACCACACTACACTGCACTACACTAAACTACACAACACTGCATTACACTACACTATACTGCACTACACTACACTAAACTGCTCTACACTACACTACTCTGCACTACACTACACTGCACTACACCACAATACACTGCACTACACCACACTACTCCACACTACACCACACTGCACTAATCTGCACTACTCTGCACTACACTACACTGCACTACACCACACTACACTAAACTGCACTACACAACACTACACTGCACTACTCTGCACTACACTACACTATACTGCACTACACTACTCTGCACTACACTACACTATACTGCACTAAACTACACTACACTACACTGCACTACTCTGCACTACACTACACTAAACTGCACTGCACTGCACTACACTAAACTACACTACACTGCGCTACTCTGCACTACACTGCACTATACTGCACTACACCACACTGCGCTACTCTGCACTACACCACACTACACCACACTGCACTGCACTGCTCTAGACTACACTGCACTACACTACACTATACTGCACTACTCTGCACTACACTACACTAAACTGCACTACACTACACTACAATACACCACACCACACTGCACTACTCTGCACTACACCACACTGCACTACATTACACTAAACTGCACTACACCACACTATACCACACTAAACTACACTACTCTGCACTACACTACTCTAGACTACACTGCTCTACACTAAACTGCACTACACTACAGTACACTACACTACACTGCACTACACCACACTACACTGCACTACTCTGCACTGCACTACACCACACTACACTACAGTGCACTACTCGGCACTGTACTACACTACACCACACTGCACTATACTATGCTATGCTACACTATACAGAAAAGATTCATTATTATGTGTAAGACAACCTGAAGGTGTAATAATCAATATTTCGTTGTATGCCGATAGTTCTATTTTATGTAAATTTATAATGAGACATATATATAGTTATTGCAAAATTCCCTGTAAATAGTTTCCCAGTGTCATGCTCTTTCTGGTCCTGACTGGAACTCTGCTGCTCCGGCTTTGCCCTCGTTCCTCCCACTCATCATGTGGTGTACCAGTGCCTAGTTGTAATGTCGACCCAACCTGTCTGTATTTATAGTCTCTGTTGCATAACTACATTTGCAAGTCTTGCATGTGTCTCTATTGCACTGCTAATATATATCGATTCCTGCTTCTTCTTTTTTCCCCCCCTTTATTCTCTGTGTGCTGTTGATTATGGATACGTTACAGATTTGTTCACACTGTCCGCTTGTTGTCTGATTTGGATCGTGGCTGTGATTCTACTGGTTTAGTTAACAAGTTTGGTTAACAAAGAGTTTTGGGAAATGCTCATTTATTAAGAAACTTTCTAAAGGTGTAGTTAAAAAATTACTTAACAAAACACTTAACAAAAAAAGTTCAGGAAACATAAACAGGAACCATCCAGTTAATTTTTTATATAAATAAATGATATTATAACTTTTATTATTATTATTATTATTAGTAGTAGTAGTAGTAGTAGTAGTAGTATTATTTATGTAGCACCTTTCATACATTAAAATGCGGGTCTTCTTAATTAAGACTGTGCATTATGCAGAGGTTCAGAAATAAAGCAATAAGGCTGTGTGTGTGTGTGTGTGTGTGTGTGTGTGTGTGTGTGTGTGTGTGTGTGTGTGTGTGAGAGAGAGAGAGAGAGAGAGAGAGAAATGGATCATGTTGCATATTTGGGTGTCTGCCCTCCTGTAGGGGTTTCCTCTGTGTTTGTGTGTTTGTGTGTGTGTGTGTGTGATAGTGGGTGAGGAGGTAAGGAAGAGTGAGATCTCTCGATCTATCTCTCTCTCTCTCTCTCTCTCTCTCTCTCTCTCTCTCTCTCTCTCTCTCTCTCTCTCTCTCTCTCTCACACACACACACACACACACACACACACACACACACACAGAGTGAGGCATAGACAGGGAGAGTGCACAGAGAAGTGGTGAGAGACAGGATTTTCAGTGGTCAGACTCTAAACCGCATCCCGTTACCTCTAAATGAATCGGACTACAGCGAGCGACCTGTTGTGTGCAGCCAGAGATCTGTTGATTGTTTAAATGTGTATGGTCATATTTGCTCCGGTAAGTGGCACGTTATCATTTTCTGTACTTTGAGCTGATGTGGATTTCATTCCACTTTTTTTTTTTTTTGACAATGAACAGTAACAAGGTGTCGTATAATGAGTGGAAAAATGTATGATGTCAGAGTCAATAAATATTAACATTCAATTATTTAACCCATGTCTGTGATTTTGTGTATGTGGATATTATATGAAAATATGCAAATATCTTTGGAACTGTTTTTTTAGGGGTTTTTTTTGGTTTTTAATTCTGCGCTCTTGTAATTTGATCTCACATCTGCAGAGTAGAAAGAGTTAGACATTTCTGAGGACCTTAGCACAGCAGATTCATTCCTCATGAATAATTAAAGACTTTTACAGTGCTGGCGAATGAGAGAAAATACATCATAACTGAAATCAGAGATCTACACCAGACATGAAGTGCCTCGGAGTACTCTTTTAGGATTCTCATACAATCATCTATCAATTAGGATCGTTTCGAGTTTAGTGCAGAAGGAGCTTTTGAATCTGATACTAGACTAGTTGTTGCACTTCATTTGAACTGCAGTGTTCTTTATGTTACTCTTGATAAAAATGAAAAAAAAAAAGGGATTCGGGTGAATATGAAAGCAGTGGATAATAAAGACTTTACAGTTGATCTCGTTTGATATTTAAATATCTAAAATAAGTTCTGAGATTTCAGGAGTAATCCACATTTACTTTGCTTTAAACCGCATCCAGATGTCACATGGCCACTATCTAGTGAGCGTAAAACCTTACATGCTGTACATACTGTAACTTTATGAATAAAACTTGAAGAAAACTAAAAGTTTTAAGAAATTTGACTCATTTAAACATGAGGTGAATTGTATTTAGCTAGAAATTTGTATATATATATTTTTAAAAATGAGTAAAACCATGTTGGCTGATGCACACCCAGATTCAGATTAAGCTTTAGAAATTAGACATGTAGTAATTGCACTCACCATCTACTTTATTAGGAACACCTGCACACCTAGTCATTCATGCAATTATCCAATCAGCCAATCACGTGGCGGTGATTAAAATCATGCAGTTACAGGTCGAGAGCTTCAGTTAATGTTCACATTGTTCAACATCAGAGTGGAGAACAAGTGTGATCTCGGTGACTGTGGCCTGGTTGTTGGTTTGAGTATTTCAGAAACTGCTATAGAGTCTCTACAGTGTACACAGAATGGTGCGAATAACAGAAAACATCCCGTAAGTGGCAGTTCTGCATGAGGAAACACCTTGTTGATGAGAGAGGCCAGACTTATTTGAGCTGACAGAATGGCTACGGCAACTCAAATAACCACTCTTTACATTCGTGGTGAGCAGAAAAGCATCTCAACACGTCAATACTTGATGCAGATGAGCTACAACAGCAGAAAACAAAATCAGTTTCCACTCCTGTCAGCCAGGAACAGAAATCTGAGGCTACAGTGGATACAGACTCGCCCAAACATGGACAGGCGGTGTTTGAAAAACGTTGAGATAGTGATGAAACTAAATGATTGGCTGATTGGATAATTGTATGAATGAGCAGGGCTACATTCCTGTTAACTGCTTCTGAAGTGTTTCTATGACAGAATACTGTCTGTGCAAAGTGTAAAAGGTTTGAAGTTGTAATCATTTATACAAAATGCAAAGCAAATGTATAACTTATGACGTAAAGGTTAGCATTAGTGGTGGGTTTAGCATTCATACATTTGTATGACTTAACATATTTGAAATTGCATAAAATACAAACTTTTTTGAGCTCAGGTTCGGTCCAACATGGCCTTTCAAAATTGTAACAACTCGACTGATGTGGAAAATTACCCAGATTAAGGTTAATCTTAGCGTTTAATGTACTTTGGACTTTTTTCCTCTCACATGTAACTGTGTGAAATTGATTAAATCCAGTCACATTTCCATTGTTTGTTCGGATTCGTATGCATCTTTCATGAGATCAGGTTCTATTGTTGTCACGACAACAGTCTTGCATGCATATTTGATTCTTAGTTAGTCATAAGACATACACGCACAAGACAAATGTGAATTTCTTTCATTGCCTTTCACCTGAGGCAGAGTTTCATTCGAAATACCTAATAAACACTTGAATGAATGAATAGGAGCCTCTAACATGTAGCCAATATTCACATGTCTCTAGTTTTTCACTACCTCATTGCATAACTGCCAGCTGGATATGAGACATACCTAGGAAAAGTATTAGCTCTCTGAGGGAGACCGTTCTCTGGGTAAAGTGTTTCAGTGTTTGTTTTACCTCAGAGTGAGCATGTCTTCTGCACTTATTAAAGCAGATCTTCTCTCCCGAGCCCAGGCTAAATAAAAGAAGCAGAGTAGAAGACAGAGAGCAAACAAGAATGAGCCTAGTTACAGGCAAGCTATTGACACAAGGTGAAATCTTTTCAGATAATCACATTGATTAGCAAACAGCTTGAGAAATGGAGATTACAGGCGCGTTAGTCAGTCGTTTACAGGAGTCCGATGGCTTAATTGAAATGAAGTATCTTTTCATTCTGCCGCAGAGAATCCAATGATGAAGACAGAAAGACTGATCCAGGATCTCGTTCACTTGGCTAATCGTAAATATTCAATTCGATTTTATTCGCTTTTAACATAAGACAAAGCAGCTTTATAGAAATTTTGATTTAGAGGAAACCAGCGGAGAGAAAACGGGATTTCATAAGCTCGGGATAGCCAGATAGCTGCAGATCACAACGACCGAAACCACATTAGAAACAATTACAAAGTGCTCTTCAGTAGCTTTCAAACGACAGCAGCCCTGTGCCACTGCGATCTACAGTGCCCGAGAAAGAGGCCGCGGAAGTCGGGCATTTTAACCGTCTTTGGAGCTCTATTTGCGGTTAAAATGACACCTCGGACACTGCTAAAGATCATTTTTCCCTGGGTCAGAGACTTTGTTTATTCGATCAAATTTTGGGGAGAATTTATACATTTATTTATTTATTTTTAAGATATGGTAAACCTTTAGTACATTTTGTTCACGATATTAAACCTCTGCTCATAGCAATTTTTCATAAAAATGTTTATTACAGACTAAAATGCACATTGTTTATGATTCAGGAGTCATAATTCATTCATTCTTCATTCAAATTTTGTTTAAAATATTCTGAGACTCGAACTGAATAGAATCGTGAAGCGAGTATCGTGAATTGAATCGAATGATAAACCGAGTGTATCGTTACAACCCTATACAAAACTTAACAGTCTGGATTCCAGATGAGTCCTGAATATCACTGGATGAGTAATCTCATCTGAAAAATCACTCGATGATCAACAGAGTGATGTGTCCAATTAGCTGAATGAGTAACACTCTTTATAGAACTGTCCATCTGTGTAGTTCTGCTCAGGGGATTATATTTAAAAAAAAACAAAAATGAGGTTGGTATAGTTGCTATAGTGCATAATTCAAAGCTGATTTATGAGCAACATGAAGCTGTTGTCTGGAACTAAGCAGATAATAACAAGGTTTTGACAATTTAATACATAGCATTCTAATACATCATCGTTTCTATAGGAATGGCTAATTCACAGAGACTTGCATGATGGACACTCCATATAATCTAATAAATGGATAAAAAAAAAGCTTGCTGTTATTTAACAAAGGCAACATATAATCACTGATGGCACAGGGAAGTCTTCAGGACAGAGGATGTAACATTTCACGGTTTCTCTGTAAAAAGGTTTGTTTACATTTGTCTGTAAACAAGATTTTTTTTCCATCTTTGTCACTTCGAGGGAATGTGAGGGAATGACTTTATAGTGGTAGCTCAGT
>CM042558.1:16179799-16304799 GCA_023630585.1 Cranoglanis bouderius
AAATCATCCTTTCTCACTCATTTTCTTTATTAGGGTAGATTTGTGTAACATTATATTTTGTAGTCTCTTTCATTTTCATGCAGCTTTCATTCACAGAAAACACGAATCCTGTATTCATAATGCATTCTAAATGTGTTTATAACGTGTTAAATAGTGTACACAGTACCTAATTATGACTGGAATGAACCTCCATAAATGCGTATAAGTGCTTACATGCATTGCATATAACAATTCAAGGAAAATAATCAACAGCAGGATGGCCTGTTGTGGCCCGACATGAAGCAGAGTTACTGTACATCCTGAAGTGTTTCCTTCCTCTTATACCATGAATTTGTGAACACTAACTTTATTTTAAGTATTTAAAGAATGACACGTTGTGTTTTTAATCCATTTATCGTTACGTTTAAACCTTTCTCACAGTACACTGCCATCGACTTATCGGACATTTTCATTCAGTATAAACAAATGAATCATTTTATTGCCACTAGTCTGTTATACAATTAGTCAGGACACTGTTGGGTTTCTGTATGTAGAGTATCGTGACTCTGTGTTTAGCTGCTGGTGAGCAGGGCGATGGGGAAAGGGGAGGGGTGTGAGCCCACTGCTGGACAAACAATTCACACCTCTCCACAATAACATTGGTATAGAGGTCAAACGAATAGCAAAACTAAAGCTTTTTTGATAGTAAAACACCATATACAACTGCCACAATAAAATTATAACATTTCTAATCCTGTTATAACATAAGTGATAACATTCGGTCCTCTCGCGTCGGTTACTGTCTGATTACAGCTTTAACTCTGGCTGTAAACAAAGTGCTGATACCGGAGGCTCCTTCCATAAATGCGAAATAAACCTCTCCTTACACAAAGCCTCACCATATAACCTCGCACACACATTTTGTAACCCGTTTACGTGGAGCATCTGCCATACAAGTCCCCGTGAATGAGCCGTCACTATGGAAACAGTAACACAGAAAATGAATCAACAGCTTCTGACCAATCAGAATTCAGGACTCATCAGCACTGTGGTATAATATCTGTTCATAGAAAAACATTGTGCACACAAATGCACTATAACACCCTGATTGTAGCACTGTAATGATTATTGTAGTATCGTGTGTTACTCCGCATTAGAACGTTAATCTCAGTTTGAACAGTTTATGAACAGTTAAGTATCCTGACATTATAAAGTCATATAGTACTCATGCTTTATGAATTGTTGCATGTAACCATAACTACTCAAGTATAATGATTTATGAGCAATTGCAATCATATAAGGTATGATGGATGCTTAAGTAATATGTTATAAATGCATGTAGTGCATTATGAAATCAGAGTTCATAGGAAGTTTTATAAATAGCACACTGCACACTAACCCTAACCCTAACCCTAACCCTAGCACACACAAAAATTCAGAGTGGTTTAAGAGGATGGCAGCCATGTATAATACAAGAAAAAAAAAAAAAAAAGTAATAAATATATAATTAAATAAAGTAAAAATAAAATAGATGTAACCTTTCATTGTGGGTTTTAAAAAGCCGCTTTAGGACTAGGCTCCTGGATCTCAAACAAAACTTGAACAGAAATATATGAGATGGCCAACATCATTTAAAATTAATGTTAAGATAAAAAAAAGCAAGAAAGATGGATGTGGGAAAAAAAGAAACTAGGACGGGACTAGTGTTAAAGACTGGTAAAAAATAAAATAAAACACTTTAAGTTTTGAACTGAGAAAAGGAAACATGATCTTTAAAGGGATTTTCTTATAATGAAACTTTTTTTTTTTCATCTGTCTCCGAGACCTTGAAGTCAAATATGCACACACAGTCAAACGCGGTCCCAGATCAAATTTCTGAGGCTGACATACAGTACGTCTTTGAAGCTGCTCTCAGATCTCTCTTTGCTTTAATAAGCGCTAAAGCTGCCACTCGTTGGATGTACTGTAACACACCCCGAATTATATTCCATTGTGAGAAAGGGACATTAATATTACAGCGAAATCCTGCTCTTCAGAGAAAGATCACGGAACCCCAGTACCGAGGAATGATGCTGGCGTTGCGCTGCTTCTTCTCTTATCACACCTGCCAGGTTTCCCTCAGGTACAGGCTGATCACTTGTACCAGACACTATCACGAATCGTTCCTGACTTCTTGTTGCGTTTATTCAATTTCCTCTCCGATTGGCTGAGGGGTTTATTGATTTGTCTGTTCTAGCCGCTAGAGAGGAATAGTGCATGTGGGATAGACTGGACTTTCCATGTGCGAGCCAGTTCAGTGTTCTCACGTAGGCGGATTTGTGACAGGTGAAGAACTAAACGCCTATTTTATCACGAGTTCATTTGTTCGTACATATGGTGCCATGAAATGCTATCCCCATGACTCTTTCAGGCTTTAGATCTGATTTGAAGAACTATATGACATCAGGCAGAGTCATAACAGATTTTCAGGGTCTCATATTACAACGAAAAAAGGATCCAGAAGCTGTTTTACAGACTTGAAAGTGGACAAAGCTTTGTCTCGGCTATGTGTAAATTCGGAACAAAACGAAACAGCGCTAGACAAGCAGTGCTGAAAAAAGAGTGCAAGAAATGATTTTTAAAAAGGGAGGAGAAAAAGGCTTGTGTGTCAAAAACGACGAGTTCTTTAGAAACCAAGCAGGCTTATGTAATTCGCATGAAACATATGGCACGGCAGAAACAGTGCAAATGACCATGACACCTTCCTCTAGTCCAACATCCTCCTGCTCCACCAAACACAAAGCATGGATTGTTGTTAGAATAGAATAGAATAGAATAACAACACAATAACAACAGAATAGAAAAGCAATTCATGTAATAGAATAGAATAGATTCATTTAATATAATAGAATATAATATAGCAGAACAGAACTGAATAGAATATCAACAGAAAATAATAGAATATTAAAGAATATACTACACTATATATATTATATAACTACACAAATGGATCCATGTAATAGAATAACAGAATAAAATTGTAGAGGGATTCCTTGAATAGAATAACAATAGAATAGAAAAGTGGTTCATTTAGTAGAATAAAATGTGACGTATAGAATAGAAAGGGAGTTCAATTAATCAAAGAATAGGAAAATATTTGTTTAATAGATTAAACTTGAATAGAGTGAAATAATAATAATAATAATAATAATAATAATAATAATAATAATAATAATAATAATAATACATAGAAGAACATCAGCAATAGAATAGAAAAGGGATTAATAGAATAGAAAGGGGGTTCAACTGATACTAAAATATAATATAATATATATATATATATATATATATATATATATATATATATATATATTAACAATACTAAATGAAATTAAACTATATTAACTAAACTAGAATAGAATGAAAAAGAAATAGAATAGAAAAAGTGAATAAAACAGAATAGAATAAAGGGATTAATTTAATAATAGTATAGAATAGAAAATATATATTAGAATAGAATAGAATAGAATAGTGTAGAATAGAATAGAAAAAGTGATCAATATAATAGAAAATATGCACTTAACAGACTAAACTAGAATAAACTAGAATAGAATTTAATAAAATAATAATCAATAGAATACACACTACTTTGTGTGTAGTGTAGGAAGTGGTTTATAGTGAAGTGAGGGAGGAATGCTGTGGTAATGGAGTGATCTCAGAGTGTCTCAGAGACTCTGTGTGTAAGTGGAGGATATCTGGATATTTTATGTGTTTAAAACACAGATTCCTCAGGTATATGTGTGGCAGCCTGGGAAACCCTTCACATGTATTCCTCCCTCTCTCTCTCTCTCTCTCTCTCTCTCTCTCTCTCTCTCTCTCTCTCTCTCTCTCGCAGGCTGAATCAGGTGACCTTCAACGTGCCTACATGTGAAGGCAGACAGCAGGAGGAGCTCCACCTGGACGGAGACTTTTCTTCCTCCGCAGAGTTCTTCGTCACTATCGCCGTCTTCGCCTTTCTCTACTCACTGTTCGCCACCGTGGTCTACATCTTCTACCAGAACAAGTACAGAGAGAACAACCGCGGCCCTTTTATCGTAAGAAGAAAAAAAAAACGCTTCATATCAGTGTACCTGTTCAATATGTGTGTCATGTAAGTCATAAAACATACGGGGTTATGCTGTTGTAGGAAAATAATCAACAACTGGGCGATGTCATGCGGCCCGACACGAAGCGGAATTATTGTTACCACCCTGTAGTTGAGCAGTTATTTTCCAATAACAGCACATCCTGAAGTACAACTGCAATTTGATCAACATTGCATTTTTTTTATTTTTTTTTTTTTTTATTAAAGAATGACACCTAGTACTTTTTATCCATTAATAGTTATGGGAAAAGGTAGTTCCTATTATCAGTTGTGTTATAGCAGCTATAAACAGTTGTTCCCTCACCAGCATCTCATTTTTTTCTCGCTCTTTAAGTTACTAAGACAAAAAAAGTGTAGCTTGTCATGTTACAAAAACAAACAAACAAGCAAACAAACAAACAAAAAAACACCTCTGTCCTGATAACCAAAGCACTGAAACTGGAGAATCCTTCCATAAATGTTAAATAAACGTGTCCTTAATTTATATTAATATAATATATCTATTATTATTATTACTATTATTATTAATCTTAGATTGTTACTATAGAAACAATAACATATTAGAAGTTGAGCTTGTTGTCAGAGCTGCTGTTATAGAAAATTAATCAACACCTTCTGACCAGATCAGAATCAAAATTTTAACCCTTTATCATCCCTGTTTTACAGTTTCATGAATCCTTAACATTGTACCTCTTATATTTAAATGCATTGAAATCACTAGAACTAGATTTCAGCATTAGCTGTACTTATTATTATTATTATTATTATTATTATTATTATTATTATTATTATAAATGATACAACATTCTAAGTTTTGCCACTGGATTAACAGCTAATTAGTTAATTATTTAACCTGCTGTTGGCTTAAAACTTGTTCCTCATTAGCATGATGTATGTGTGTACTTGAACAATAATCTCCTAGGAGACCCAGCGGCGAAATTAGAAATAGGTTTAGAAATAGAAATAGGTTTCTATTTGTACGAAGCTCTCCTGTAGTGAAGTGGAAAAGTCAGACTGGGCTTTGCAGGCTGCTTATGCCTTCATTTGAATTACAGTGTATTCTCATTATACTCGTATGCAGGTGAAACGAAGCTTAATTGAACGTATGTGAGAACGGAGGAGAATGTAGCAGCACCCAATGCAAGAAATAAAGCCAAGATAAAGAAGAGTTTGTGTTATAAAGTTCACTTCAATCCAGCTGTGTTTGTACAGGACTTCATAGTGACGGTGGTCTTCTCCTTCATGTGGCTGGTGGGTTCGTCTGCCTGGGCCAAAGCTCTGTCAGACGTGAAGGTGGCGACGGACCCTGATGAAGTGCTTCTGCTCATGTCTGCGTGTAAAGTGCAGACCAACAAGTGTGGCTCGGTGTACGGGCCAGTGTGGTCCGGCCTCAACACCTCTGTGGTATCACTTCCATTTCCTCTTAGATCTGTGAGATGGAGACCCAGTTTCTCTGTTAATGATGGAAAAATATCTAGGAGAAATATCATTTTAAGTAGAATAAAGTCAAAAATATAATTACAGCTAAGAAATATTGCTGGCTTATACAGCTAGTCAATATACAGTGGTGTCAAACGTCTGAGAGCACAAGTGAAAATGCTTCTGTTTTGCTTCTTTTCTAATTTAATACAACAATTTTCATTAAAAATTATATTACGGACAACGACTTGAGTAAAAAGTAGAAATATTTACATTAATTACAAATTTTCTTAGTATTTGGTACGTCCCCTTTTTGCTTTAATGACGGTGTGCACTCGAGATGGTACGGACTCCACAAATTTGTCTAAAACCTGATGATCAATTTTAGAGCAAATCCATTGAGTGTTGTCTAAACAGATGCTTTATAAGAGGAAAAAGCAGCTAACATGGTCAATATCACACATTTGCATACATTTAAATGGGGCAGTGGTTAAGACGTTGGACTACTGATCAGAGGGTCATGAGTCCAAACCCCAGCAATAGTGCAGAATGTTGAATTATTTAATATTCAAGATATTGAACATTCTTTGTTTTAAATAGTTTAAAATTCAAAAGCCTTCTGTTTATTTCCAAGTTTATGTGATTGTCAATGTGCTCTCAGACTTTTGGACCCCACTATACCGCAGTTTATTATTATTAGTGTTGCAAAGAAATGAACAAATTACCAAATTGCATTTTTTTTTTTATTTTACTGCAACACTAACAATGTATATATACCTGATCCATTCGTACAAACACTCCTGAAGTCGTAACGTTTTATATTTCTTATATACTGTATATATTTCTTTAAATGATGCAAAATAATCAAGCTGTTGTTACATTATAAGACTGAGGAGTTTAAGTGTGGAATCATCCACCATTTCTTACAGTTGTCAAGTGCGTAATAATAAAAAATATTGATCGAAAAAGACAGTTTCTGCTCTACAATATGTGACATCACAAGTACATCACTGCAACCCAATGACATTTTTCCAGAAAAAAAACAACAACTTACTGACTTAACTCTAAAATATTTTAAATTTTAATATTCACTGGTTTGTTTCTACACCCTTAGTCTGTAGTGTATGTACCGGTTTCTGCATATACTTCTTGGACAGTCATGTCAGTAAACTTAATTTGAAATTTAAATAACTAAATTATTGTTGAAATTAAAGCCGTGTCGTTGGGCTTTGTACTGTTAATATCCTTTATAATTGCTCTTATGTAATAGCCCTAAATTACCGGTAACTGAAGTGTTTTAATCACCAGAATTTACATTCCTAAATCTTAGGAATGTTGTTTTTTTTTTTATTTAATTTTATTGTAACTGCATATTACAGAATTATGAAATGCACTTCATCTTATACATAGTGTAATAAGGTCCATATGCTATAAACACTTTCACTTATTTGAAGCAATGTCTTAATGAGCCATGTCAAAATGTGCAGAAATAATCAATCTGAATGGTAGAGAGCATTCCTCCTTTCACGTGACACTGTATTTATTAAAATATCAAAGTTATGACAGTAAAGATTGAAAGTCTGGAACTTTCACACAAATTGTCAGTTGAATAATGAATAATGAATCACTCATCCTGTGTTGTGCGTTTCACTCTATTTTCTAGGTGTTCGGCTACCTGAACTTTGTCCTCTGGGCCGGAAACATCTGGTTTGTGTTCAAAGAGACTGGCTGGCATAAGGGTGGAGCTGCACGATACCCGACACCGGCTCCTGAAAAACACACCACCGCGTTCAACCAGCAACCCTACAATCAACAGAACTATAACCAGGGCACATTCGACCAATCAGGAGCAAGCTTCGGAGGAACCGGAGGCTTTGGCGGAACCGGAGGCTTCGGCCAATCAGACTACAGCCAGGTGGGGAGTTACACCTCAAGTGGGCCAGCGTCCTACTGACCACACACCATTTCATCTTCCAATCACACACGAGCTAATCGTAGGGGCGGGGGACAATTTAAAGGGCAAAGGGTAAGAATCGGGTACTATCAAATTCTCTTATTTTAGGATATAAAGGTGGTACACAATGATGTGTTTACTATTTTTTAAAAAAAACAGAAGTTATGCCAGTTTTTTTTTTTTTTTTGTCTTTTAAAAATTACTCATGGAAGTGATTAGTTGTTTTTAAATTCATCTGAAGATATAAGTGGTCTGAAGGTTCCTTTAAGGCTTCTTCAGAACTGTAGAGTTTTTTTGATGTCAGAAAGGGTTCCAAATAAAAAGCTTAACTACCCAAAGCATCTTTGAAGAACCTTGAGTTTCACATACACAAAAGTAAAGGTGCCAGAGAATGGTTCTTTAGAGCAATGCTGTAGAAGAACCTTTGGTTTCCTTGAGAAGATTGTGACTGATGGCTCTTTAACCATTTTTGTTGGTGACACAGAGAACTAAAACATTTTTCCCACCATAAATGTTACCATTAGTAACCATGCAGCAACCGAAATGGCTTAAAAAAAAAAAAAAAAAGGACGGAAAGATTCCTTAGGGAACCTCAACAAGAATTTTTGGTTACTCAAAAGAATGGTTTCACGCTAAAGAAACTTTTAGAGGTGTACAGAGTGATGGGAGTTCCTAAAAAGAGATGTGGGTTAATCAAGAGAAACACTTTTAGAAAAAAAAAAAGATTAAGGATTAACATGAAGTTATAGGGTTCTACACTGAACCTTTAAGGGTTCCTCTAGAGGGACAACCAAAGGGTTTTAGATTTATTATCCATATTTCAGACCCCATAATATAGTGCTTGTGGGTTTTTTGTTTTTTTTTGTGTGTGTGTGTTTTGTGCTCTTTTCTTTATAACAGTTTTATAGGGGGGGAAACCCCTCAGTGTATATTCCTGTACCCTTTTCAGTTTTCTATATTGTGTTGACTTGATGCATGAAGATGTGCTGCTGAAGAATATTAATAAAATAAAGCCAACAAATATAACAGAATGCAGACAAATTCATATTAAGTTGAAATGAACCTCTAAATGACATACGTGTATATATACAGTTGTTAGAATTTAAGAAAATATATATATATTATTAGCAGTTTCTTCCTGGTTTTAAGTCTTTAAAGAGCTTAAAGTTGTTTTGACATCAGCACTGAGTTTGATCGACATTTTCTCGGCTGTAGCAGTTGGCTGAGATATAGAGACGTGAGATGGGATACAATTGTGTGTCAATACTGTTGTTCGCATGCATGCAATACACGTTCCATCAAGTCTAGTGCACATCTATTGCTGTTGATCTATATTTCAGATTCTCTTTTCTCTTCTCCCTGATTTTCACACACACACTGTTCTCTGTACTAAATGGATATTATTTAATGAAAAAAAAAAATCATTGGAAAAAAAAGAAATTAACTAATAAGATAATTGCAAAGCATGACATTTAAAAAAAAGAAAATAAGAAATGTATTATTTATTATTCAATTCACATATGCTGCTTGCTCTAATGTGTGTTGTCTTTTTAAAGTTTTTGTGTCTATATTCATTTTTTTGTAATTAATCCCATGGTGTGAATGGTACTGTTGTGCATTTTGAGTAATGCTAATAAAGATTGTGTACAGAGCCAGAGTAAGATAGTCTTCTTACAGAAATGGACAACAATGGTATGGTGTGATGCGACCCAAAGTCAAGTAGGGTCACTGCTACTACACCTACTACTGCAATCTGCCAATGCTATAATTATTTTTTTATTTTTTTTTTTCATTATTAAACATTTATTGAATTATTTACTTTTTATCCATTTATAGTTATTCTAATGTTGTGGAAGATCTGTGAAAGAAATTAGTTCCTGTTATCACTTACATTATAGCAGTTCCCTCACCAGCCTCTTTTTTTCTGTCTATGGAAGAAAAAATCTAATATGACCAAAAAAAAAAAATGAATGCTGAAAAAAATTCATGGTACCAGAAGACTTTCCCGTGGTGGAAAACATAGTTACAGCTTTGCTTCTTACACTGGAGACTCCTTCTGAAAAATGCTAAATAACCACCCCCTTGCCAAAAAAAAAAAAAAAAAAAAAAAACATTCACCATATCAACAGTTACACACATTTTAACATTCACATGTTTTTATGTAGTGCATTTGCCCCGGATGTAAGTTGCTACAATGTGTGTGTCTGTGTTTATATATATATATATATATATATATATATATATATATATATATATATATATATATATATATAGTACTGTGCAAAAGTTTTAGGCACATGCAATGCAAAGAAATGCTGTAGAGCAAAGATGCCTTCAAAATAATGAAATTAAATGTTTCTACATTTAAAAAAAATACAGTAAAGAGCAGTAAACAGTAGTAAATGAAACAAAGTCAATATTTGGCATGACAAAAAAAATTAAATTAAAGTTAAAATAGTAGTCTCCGGTACAATTAGTGCAATTTTATAAGGAAATGAGCTGGTAAGTTTTATTGAGCATCTTGCAGAACCAGACACAGTTCTTCTGGACACTTTGACTTTCGCACTCGCTTCTTATTTTTGCAGCAAAACCCAGCAGCCTTCATTGTGTTTTTTGTCTGAAAAGTGTCCTTAATGACATACAAACATTTATCTGTAACATTTAATTTTGTGCTAGAAAACTAATGTTTGGGAATCTAAAATGTTTTTTGTACTGACTTGATAATGTAGAAGTCGTAAAATAAAAAATGTATAACAAAGTTTGTACTAAAAAAAAAATAGGGTGCCCAAAATTTTGCACAGTACTGTATATATATATACATATATGTTATACACAGTATGTGTGTGTGTGTGTGTGTGTGTGTGTGTGTACACAGTGGTGCTTGAAAGTTTGTGATCATTTTCTAAATTTCTGAATAAATATGACCTAACACATCATCGGAACCCAATTATTGTTCAGTGCTCTCCTGATGGTGGACTCATGAACATTAGCCAATGTGAGAGAGGCCTTTATTTGCTTTGAAGTTACCACGGGTTCCTTTGTGACCTCGTGGACTATTATACGTTTTGCTCATAGAGTGATCTTTGTTGGTCGACCACTCCTGGGGAGGGTAACAATGGTCTTGAATTTCCTCCATTTGTACACAACCTGTCTGATTGTGGATTGATGGAGTCCAAACTCGTTAGAGATTCATAACATTAATAGCAACTATTCTGGATTTCCTTATTAGAGTATACCAGTGTATCGCCACACCTCTATTGTGTGTAAAGCTGATGTACCCTTTTACCCACTTTTTAAGCTACCTAAACGTTTAGCGTACATCTTTTTTTTAAAATAGAAAGTTCTCTCCAGCAGGAGACTTGTGTTCAGTTTACACCTCCACACTGAAGGTTGAGCTGAGCACCCTGGGCAGTTATTGACTGTTGTGCCTCCACACCGTTTTCACATTGTGTCCACATTTATTTTCTCATTTGATTCCATACTGTGAGCTGGATAACACCTCCACATTCAACTCTACACTGTTCTCTAACTCAGAAAGAAAACATTTTCACCTTCATATACATCTGGCAATCCATCAGAACTCATGGGTGTTTGACTGTTATTAAGATAAATGTGTAAATGTGCCATAATGCTAGTTCTGTCCTTTTATGCATTCTAATAATGAAGTGATTTTGGATTCATTTAAAACGACGAGTTAGTGAGTCACAAAACAAGGTACAACCCCTAAACCAGTAACTATTTCTATAACTTCACACCAGGGTAATTCCTGGGGTAAACAGATTCCTAGGCAGATTAGCATAACTAGCAAGTAGGCTAGTTATGCTAACCTCTATTTTGTAGTGTGTTTAGTTTCAAAGAAAAAAAAATCTCGTGGCAAAATCATGAAAATCTAATAGGCAAGTGATTATAGTAAAAATTATTTCAACAAATAGCCTACGAAAAGTAGCGAACATTAAACTGCCAACAGTTGCTAACTATTTCTAACATCATGCTAATTCCTGGTGTAAACAGATCACCAGAGAGGTGCTAGTTATGCTAACCTCTATTATGTGCCATGCTTAGTTGCAAAGAAAAAAAAAATCTCACATAACAAAATCATAAACATCTAATGAGTGAGAGATTTTGGTAAAATTTTCATCAAATAATTTAGTAAGAAAAGCAAAGAGCACTGCTAACTGCTAATCACTGCTATTTGTAGGAGCTGGATCATGCTAATTCCTAGTGCTATGTAAGGCTAGTGCTAGTGCTATGTGAGTACCAAGTCAGGTTGGATTTTCACAATATTTTTTTTCTCATTTTGTGGAAATTATACAAATCTGGCAAAACTTTTGATACCAATTATTTAACACTATTTGAACACTGTTTGACAGACAAATGGATTTTTAACCATTTAAAATTCTGATTCTTTTTTGATACCAAGCATTTATTCAAATGGTAACATACATTTTTGTCATCTCTTAAAGAAAAAGTATTAATAATTAATGATTGTGCAGATCCTCTGTAAGTGCTCCGTATTTAGGGACACTTGTTACCCAGCTGTCAATGCGAACAAACATAATAAATGTGATTCAGAGAACAGATCTTGGATAAGTGCTCTTTATTTAGGGACGCTTGTTACCCAGCTGTCAAAGCACATATAACAGGTGGAGTGGATGATCAGCATGTTGTGTCCTGACCACACCGTGTGCGTGCTGGGGTCAAAGTTCTGACCAAAGTCTCACTGAGCACAGCGGTCTCTCCTGACCCCTTTTCAAGTGCACTTCGGTGCTGTTACCATAGTGACAGGGGAGGAGATGTCGAATGGCACGCTGCCCCCCGTTCTTTCTCACTCGTAGTGCAGAGAACAGAGCATCTTGACTTTTATACAGTGAGAGTGAAAAGAACTGGGTGTCGTATTGTGAGGGAAAACAAGGGAGACGTGAAGACACCGGGAAGGTGAAGACGGACAGAAAGTGAAAGTAAGAGTGAGGGCGACTGAAAAGTATGTCTGACTCTCGAACTGCATAAAGGAGACTTCAGTGCAAGACTGGCCATAATGTCAGCTTTAACGTGGATGTGGATTTGACGTCAGAGATCAATTGCAAATGGATTTTCAAATGGACTTCTGTAGAGCGTCTAATGGTTTAAGGCTTAAGGCTTCTTGGTTTGGTTAAGGTGTTCTTCAGTTTGTCCATCAACTGGGACTTTTATAAGTTTCTATGTGGAACCATACAAAAGAAGGTTTTGCTTTCAGAGAGGTGTCCTAGTGAAATCCATTTATGTAGCTGAGAACTCAAATATCCAAAGAACCTTTGAAGGACTATATTGTGTAAGAGTTGAGGTTATACAATTGGTTCTAGTCTCTGTTGTTGGGTTTTATATGGAACTTTTGGGGATTTCCCAAAGAGACAAACTAATGAACCCTTTAAACTGATTCTCTAGGAGTATAGAACCCTGAGGAACTCTTGGAAGAACCCTTTTCTTTCTAAGAGTATACTTAAAAACCAAACACTGTCAATGGAAAATAAACTAGACCCTAAATTATTTTGGTTGGACCAGTTTTATTTATCTTTATTCAGCAGTTAAAACAATTTGTTTGTCAGAAATGTCACAAGCAGCATTGTCTGTTATAGAAAGTGTACATCCATTGTCTCTATTGAGAATTTTTTAAAAACCATGTAGGACAAAACAATGCAGCACTTTTGGCTCCCCACCTTGTGACATTCCCAGTCTATTTGCTCCATTATTGCTTGAAATCCTGACATTATGATATTAAACTCCAAATGCAGGTCTGGAGAATGTGGACTGAGCTGTCTGTTTGGGGTTTGTTTTTAGACACTTGAGACAAAGTTCTCAGTGTCTGAGCCCGGTTCTGACTCATCAGGTCGTCGTGTCTATCTCTCTGCACGACCCTGAGAATCGCCTTCTGCCTCCTGGTGGAATGCAGGGAATTCGGCTGCCGTCGACACTCTGAAACGGAGAGTTAATTAGAAACAGCATGGCCAACTGCTGGGACCGTATTTGATTATTCATGGGATATGGTCGAGTTTGAAGTAGTTCATTGTGGGTTCTAATGTTCTTCACAGCATTCAGGATTTTGTCATTGCAGGCTGGTAATAATGGTGGTGTTGGAGGAATTGATGAAATGCTGTGTTAGATGTTAGTCTTCCTTAACGTGTGCGATTACTTGTAGAATTATGTCGTTAATAGTTTTATTGGCTGCTTTGTGACTAATATTTGTACTACTCTCTGAGAAATAAAGGTACCAAACTGTACTTTTGCTCATTACTGGAGTGGTACCACCAAGGTTTCAGTATGTATCTTAGACTTGAGAACATGAATAAAGTGTACCTTTAAAAATATATATATATTTTTTACTGATGTACCTTAAAGGTACACCACTTGCACACACACAAGGTCCAAAAAGGATGACACCACTCCAGCAACAAGGAAATGTAAAGTTTATTACCTTTATTTCTGAGAGTGTAGTACCTGAGTACTAGAACTTAGTTTACAAGTCTGTCTCACCTAAAATCTTCGCCACAAATATCTGCTCAAACATCATTCAGTCCTTCAGTAATGTCACACAGACCTTTCCGAAATGTTTTAGGACACAGTATGACTTTCTGTAATCTGTAAACGTGAACAAAACATCACTCTGTCGCCGAATGCTGAGATGTTACGAGGCGGCCATGTTGGAGACATTTACCTTTACTCATTCAGCACATGCTTTTATCCAAAGCGGTTTACAATTAAGCCGAAGGTTAAGGGCCTTGTTCAAGAGACAACAGTGGTGGATTGGTGGTTCTGGTATTCAAACTTGTACCCTTCTGATCAGTAGTCCAAAGCACTAACAGCTGAGTCACCACTGACCCAAAATGACACCCAGTATCAATTTCGTTCTTGCCAGAAATCGGTATCGTTCCACGCAAGCTTGACCTACACATAAGGTTCCATCCAGCACCCTTAAGGATTTTTATCCCTTTGGAGAAGCCCTGAAATAATTTCTGTAGCAATCTGCAACACAGATTACCCTAACTGAGAAGGCTCCAATTTGGACCCCTTGTAGGAAGCTAAGAACTATCCAAAGAACCCTCGGGGAACCCTTGGATTGGCCTCTTGTCAGTCATCTAGCTAAATCTAGGTAAACCACCGTAAATGTTGGGGACAGAGCTTCGTGCACATGGGTGGAAATGGGGGCAGGCTCAATGAGTAAAAGAAAAAAAACCTCATTCAACTCCACCCAATTAACCATTAGAGACCGTTTCCCCCCGACAAATCTTACCTAAAGCACCTTTAGATTTCTAAATACAGACTGTTTTGCAAAATGACTTATGTGAAAAGATTTACGGTGAAATTGATTTCCTTAACTTGTTAGTGATGATAGTCCTGTAGCTACACTCCCAAATTAAAGCCGCAAACATCAAACGTCTCAGCTGTTTGACTACATTTACGTTAAGGTGGAAATTTTGTAAACTTGATTTTTCAGCTTTGTGCTTGAACCGGATTTGGCCTTGGTTGTCAGATTTGATAAAAGTCTCCACCAAATGAATGGATGCAAACGTAACATGGTGTGACAGATGCAGTAATCAGTGTCACATGTGGGTATGCAGGTGAAATGACATCAGAAACTTGCATAGACCTTCCTGTTTCTGGAGAACAAGACAAGCCACACCAAAGCATTTGTTTGTCACCATTTAATTAGAAATTAAAAAAGGCAGGAATGGGTTCACCAGGTTCTTCCACCAGAGTTAAAGCACATTTGACTCCCACATGACAATCCACTTCCAGTATGAAGTCCCACACACTCGAGTGTGGGCGATTACATGTATAGGCTTAAATAGACCTAGAGCAACCTGTTTTAGAGCCGATCGATGTGAAAGGTCTTAACCCCATCACTGAATGTTGGTGGACTGATTGCTTTAGGCTGAACAAACAGACCTGCAGCTTGGGTGCAGAAATCTTGGAAAGGGGAGCCGAAGAAAGTGTTGTTTAGAGATGTGTGCTGCCTACAAGGTGCTCTCTTTTTTCCTAATCCCTCTGGTTCTTTCCAGTGTTGCAATGATGCAAAGAAGACTCTGAATCTGATTTGTAGTCAGATTATATTCCAATCACAAAAGTTATCAAATTCATTTTTGATACTCAGAAGCATTTTCCCATAATCACAGCCAACTTAGAAGATGCCAAACAGGAAGTGTGACCATACCCTTTGCATATTGACTCAAAGCCTTAGTTATGTCTTTGGTCCAATGCTCTTACACAACCAATGGATGTTCATATCTTTGGTTCACTTGGGAGTGCTGCTGGAAATAAGAAGTCATGCCGCATCTCAGGAATGCATTTGTGTACTTACACCAAATCTATAAACAACAGGAAGTGAATCGGTATCTTGCCAATGTCGGATTTCACCGAGGAAATCCATCCCACAAGTAACAGTTTCGTCATGGAGCCAAATAACATGGATCAAGCCTTTACTTCCACATGACCACAGTCTCTAATAGTGCTTGGACCCCTTAATCATCACACATGGCTAGATCTTGCCTTATAATCACCAAATTAGTTTACATAAATAACATTAACATAATTAACATTTAAAACAATAAACAGTAATTAGAAATATACATTGATAAGACAGCTTTACTGAGTGTTATACTATTATGTTAGTGATGAAGAATCATGTATTCCCGAGAGCCATTTCTGTATTTTTTCTGTAACCTACAGAACAGGTATAACAGATGTTCTCGGTCTCTCAGTCCTGACAAATTGTCTCTTACTGTGTGACAGCAGCACCATCTCCTGGGTTTGAGCATCACTACAGTGTTAAGTTCTTATGGTAAGTTCATCATTTGAGACATACTTACTGTATACATATATACATTGATCGGCCATAACATTAAAACCACCTGCCTATTACTATCTAGTTATTTCTATCATAGCCAACATTAACCTTTCCAGCAGTTTGTGCTACAGTAGCTCTTCAGTGGGATCGGACCAGACGGGCTAGCCGTCGCTCCCCACGCGCGTCAGTGAGATTTGGGCACCCGTGACCCTGTCGCCGGTTGTCCTTCCTTGGACCACTTTTGGTAGGTACGAACCACTGCATTCCGGGAACACCCCACAAGACCTGCCGTTTTGGAGATGCCCAGTCGTCTAGCTATCCTAATTTGGCCCTTGTCAAAAGTCACTCAGATCCTTACGCTTGCCCATTTTTCCTTCTTCCAACACATCAACTTTGAGAACTGACTGTTCACTTGCTGCCTAATATACCCCATCCCTTCACAGGTGCCACTGTAACGAGATAATCTGTTATTCACTTCACCTGTCGGTGGTTTTAATGTTATGGCTGATTGGTCACGTGTATATTTTATACATATAAAGAGACAGAAACACAAAGGATTGTGAAAACATCACTTTTATTACAATGTATTGTAACGTATTAAAAGATACTGTGCAAATGTGAAAGGGGGAGGGGAAAAAAACCCCAAAAAACAACTAATCTCCGTTTTCCACTGGGCTTTCTTGGGACGTTTCATCACTCTCCATCTTTTCATCATCTGGTAAACAAGAAACACAAATCCAAAACACAACGGTTCAGCCGATAGAAATGCAGGAAGTACGAAATTCTGATAAACCTGACTGAAATCTTAATAAGAATTACTCATCCATTTTAGGAACAAAATAGTTCCTGTTGGAATTTAATCCCACGTTTTACCCGGAGACCGAACTAACCTGAAATCTGATCGGTCAGAAAGTGGAGCACACTGCGTTTGCACACTCGACAAAAAAATAAAAATAAAATAATAATAATACTAATAATAATAAGTCAGCAAGTCGTTGCCGAACCGTTCGGGTATGAACTGTGGTGTTCTGTGAAATATATTATTCGAGTCTGGCTAGCGTCTTTGTTTCATCTTGACATGTTTAACTGCATAGTAATGCATGCACGTTATATAACTGCGTTACGGTGAACTTTATTCGGCTAAGTGGTATGTAGCTATGTGTATTATGTTCAATACACATAGCTACATACCAAATGAAATCTTTTGCTGTGCGGACGTCAATAAAGCATATGGTTTTTTTTAAAGAAAACAGACAGACATTTTATTTTCGGTATGTTGAAATCACTCGTCTGTCAGCCCAGACACGAAACCTGCTTCTCCAGAGCTACAGATTGGTCCACCGGTTTTTTTCTTCTCTACAACTAAGGAAGACTTGATTAATATTCGTGAATTATGAACGGCAAATAGTTTGCTAAAGTGAACGAATCTCTCTCCACACTACACGTACGGGGGGAAAAAAAAGCGAAGAGTGATAATCTTCAGTGTTTCATCTCGATATTTACGCAAACATCTGATCCTGCTGCTTTTATGTAACGAGCGCCCACGTAGTGGTCCCACGGAAGTTCGGACTCACCCTCTAGCGTCTGCTGAAGCTCCTGGATGGTACTGAGAAGCACGTGGAACTGTTTCTTACGCAGCTCCAACTGAGGGGGGAAAACAGAAGGTGAAAATTAGTGCTCTTTTTTTTTTTTTTTTTGGTGGCGTGTGTAAGACAGAGATGACTCAAAATGACCAGAAACTTACCTTATCTTCTACATTCTCTTTGATTTGGGAAAGCTGTTGAAGTTCTTTGTCCAGCGCTTCAAGCTGCCTGTGGTGACACGATCATACCATAATAATAATAATAATAATAATAATAATAATAATAATTAAAAAATCAGAAGACATTATTAAAATATCTTTATATCATTTCTATCAGTGTGTCTATGCGCTTAATTGAACAGTAATTATACTTACTCCATTGTTTTGTGTCTGTCTGGATGTTGCTGGATGACTTTTGCCAAAGCATCGTACTCTAAAATACGAGAAAAATCACACTTTTTCATTATTTGTATGACAATTATTATTATTATTATTATTATTATTATTATTTCAACAGATGTAATGTAGTAATCGGACCTTGGCGGTTCTTTCGTATCCTCTTTGCTCTCTGGATCTCTTTTTTGCACTCCGCGATTTTCTCATGTGCGGCTGATATACTTTGCTCTGCGTTCAGGAAACAGACCAGAAGTGAGCGCAAATCTCAAACGCAGACATTTCGTATCAAAATGCAAAGGGAACTGCTGTTAAAACGCCGTCGTGCGACTATATTGAACTGCTCTGGTTGGCTTTTTAAGAAATGGTATCATTTATCCATCAAATATTCGAAGTGGTCCTACAGAACAAGTAGTCATGAATAATAATTTTTTTTTACTTCATATAATCAACACGGTTAAAGTTAAAGGGTGGCTTCTTATTTCATTCTTAGTCTTCTTGTCCTACTTCAGTGGTCTCTCCAGTTCATTTTGCTTTAATTTCTGCGAAATCCTGGAGCTAAAGTTGTGAACGAGGAAACGTCGCACCGCATGATTTGTCCAAGGAATCCTTCGCTTTAAGGCATCCTATCTAATTTGCATAGAATTCATATTTTCGTTTGTCTCGATTGAACCGTAGCGACGGGTCACGCGCGCAGAAGACAAACATTCGCCGGACGCTTTCTACCCTGAGCGCGGGGTGACTTTCCAAGTTCGAACGTCACATCGCCGCTCTCACCGATGTCTGTGTAGATCGTTTCATAGTTCTCCATCTCCTTCAGGTTCATGTTGTACACCAGAAGCGTCTTTCCCATCGAGAACTCGCACTGTGACAAGCTTCCAAGCATCCTCTGGTACTGAGCAAACCTGCGGGAAAGGAGACGGAACGAATGTTAAAGTCTGCAACGGTGTCATTGACCTGTAACCAGTGAAAGTGTTGATTATATGACGGATTTAAAAATCACCCTTCTTCTGGTGTCACGTTCGAGTGGCACCATTTAATGAAGCTTTTCAGGAGGACGTTGATGCGTCGGTCGTCTCCGGCTCCGTCGCCGTCGATGAGCAGCCGCTTACGGATGACCTCATCTGCAATAAAGACAAGGCACAGGAGCGTATGAGAGCTGATAGTTCTCTTTTGTAAACTGTAAAAGGGGAGGGGGAGGTGAGGGGGATTGTATGTAACTGTATGTAACTTAAAAAGCAACAAGTTGTTATCATTTAATTCCTGATTTCTTATTTTGGCTAATGTGCTAAACTTTAATAATGTAATGATGGATTCTGATTTGTTTATTTATTTATTCTTTGCTAGTTGGAAAAACTACTTTAGCAGGACGTGGGCTGAATCCCAAACGACTCCTACTTACAGGTGCATCTCAATAAATTAGAATGTCATGGAAAAGTTCATTTATTTCAGTAATTCAACTCAAATTGTGAAACTCATGTATTAAATAAATTCAGTGCATACAGACTGAAGTAGTTTAAGTCTTTGGTTCTTTTAATTGTGATGATTTTGGCTCACATTTAACAAAAACCCACCAATTCACTATCTCAACAAATTAGAATATGGTGACATGCCAATCAGCTAATCAACTCAAAACACCTGCAAAGGTTTCCTGAGCCTTCAAAATGGTCTCTCAGTTTGGTTCACTAGATAAGCCACAAACATTCATTGCCAAAGAAGCTGGCTGTTCACAGAGTGCTGTATCCAAGCATGTTAACAGAAAGTTGAGTGAAAGGAAAAAGTGTGGAAGAAAAAGATGCACAACCAACCGAGAGAACCGCAGCCTTATGAGGATTGTCAAGCAAAATCGATTCAAGAATTTGAGTGAACTTCACAAGGAATGGACTGAGGCTGGGGTCAAGGCATCAAGAGCCACCACACACAGACGTGCCAAGGAATTTGGCTACAGTTGTCGTGTTCCTCTTGTTAAGCCACTCCTGAATCACAGACAACGTCAGAGGTGTCTTACCTGGGCTAAGGAGAAGAACTGGACTGTTGCCCAGTGGTCCAAAGTCCTCTTTTCAGATGGGAGCAAGTTTTGTATTTCATTTGGAAACCAAGGTCCTAGAGTCTGGAGGAAGGGTGGAGAAGCTCATAGCCCAAGTTGCTTGAAGTCCAGTGTTAAGTTTCCACAGTCTGTGATGATTTGGGGTGCAATGTCATCTGCTGGTGTTGGTCCATTGTGTTTTTTGAAAACCAAAGTCACTGCACCCGTTTACCAAGAAATTTTGGAGCACTTCATGCTTCCTTCTGCTGACCAGCTTTTTGAAGATGCTGATTTCATTTTCCAGCAGGATTTGGCACCTGCCCACTTTGCCAAAAGCACCAAAAGTTGGTTAAATGACCATGGTGTTGGTGTGCTTGACTGGCCAGCAAACTCACCAGACCTGAACCCCATAGAGAATCTATGAGGTATTGTCAAGAGGAAAATGAGAAACAAGAGACCAAAAAATGCAGATGAGCTGAAGGCCACTGTCAAAGAAACCTGGGCTTCCATACCACCTCAGCAGTGCCACAAACTGATCACCTCCATGCCATGCCGAATTGAGGCAGTAATTAAAGCAAAAGGAGCCCCTACCAAGTATTGAGTACATGTACAGTAAATGAACATACTTTCCAGAAGGCCAACAATTCACTAAAAATGTTTTTTTATTGGTCTTATGAAGTATTCTAATTTGTTGAGATAGTGAATTGGTGGGTTTTTGTTTTTTGTGAGACAAAATCATCACAATTAAAAGAACCAAAGACTTAAACTACTTCAGTCTGTGTGCATTGAATTTATTTAATACACGAGTTTCACAATTTGAGTTGAATTACTGAAATAAATGAACTTTTCCACGACATTCTAATTTATTGAGATGCACCTGTATATAAACAGCGCACTATATACTCTGTAAACGCCATTACTTCTTACACTCTGTAGTGAACCTATAAAGGAAACAGTGAGCGGTTTGTTATTCAGCCTGCGGAATACATTTACAGGCTAACTCTTTATTACTTATGCCTTATTGTAGCTACTGGCCGCCTCACAGAAGGAGAATTTAACTCAGAGATTTTGTCATTTGTGTATTTATTATCATTCCCATACCCTTAGATTAAATATATTATAAATATAATTAGAATTTGCGTTTCCTTCGTAATAAACGAGCCCTAGCTGTTTAGCTACATCACTTCGGCTAATCTGTTAGCTTTCACAGCTACCAAGCGATTTCAGCTCGTTTCTATAAACATGCCTAAATCTACACTGTGTTTCTCAGTCATCGTTAAAAACAATAAACGTAATGTATTAATTTTAGCTACTATACTCGACCCTGATCTTACCATCAGTTATGGTGCCCATTTGTTCCTCGGTGTGTAGTGAGATCTTTCGATAAAACTTTATTGACACTCCCTGAAGGAACAAAATGAGAGGCACTGCGTGAAACTGCGCCGCCTGTGGACGCGTCCTTTATTTCACTCACCGCTAAACGCAGCAAATCCGTTCACACACTGGACACACTTTTAGTTCTTGATTCTTGAAGAAGAAAAAAAAAGGTTTCGGTTCGTTTGTTATAAATTTGGTATATGCCTAATATTTACCCAATTCCTTTTTATTTTACGTTATTTATATTTTGTCAAAAAGGGAAGTGGAAATTTGGTAGCTAATTATTATCTAATATCCCCTTAAGTGTATTAAGAATAAAAGAAAAAGTGCCTTAACTAAATATTTTGATATATTTTTGTTTTTATTTACAATTCTTAGGTTGCTGTCCTTGTTGTTGTTGTTTTAGTTCTTTTTATTTTATTTTATTCTACTTCTTTAATGCCCCAAAGGTCTGTAATTATGTATGTATGTATGTATGTATGTATGTATGCATGTATGTGTGTGTTTATGTATGTATGTGTGTGTTTATGTATGTATGTATTTATGTATGTATGTATGTGTGTTTGTGTATGTATGTATGTATGCATGTATGTATGTATGTGTTTATGTATGTATGTATTTATGTATGTATGTATTTATGTATGTATGTATGTGTGTTTGTGTATGTATGTATGTATGTGTGTGTTTATGTATGTATGTATGTATGTGTTTATGTATGTATGCATGTATGTATGTATGTATGTATTTATGTATGTATGTATTTATGTATGTATGTATGTGTGTGTTTATGTATGTATGTATGTATGTATGTGTTTATGTATGTATGCATGTATGTATGTATGTGTTTATGTATGTATGTATTTATGTATGTATGTATTTATGTATGTATGTATGTGTGTTTGTGTATGTATGTATGTGTGTGTTTATGTATGTATGTATGTGTTTATGTATGTATGCATGTATGTATGTATGTATGTATGTATGTATTTATGTATGTATGTATTTATGTATGTATGTATGTGTGTTTGTGTATGTATGTATTTATGTATGTATGTATGTGTGTGTTTATGTATGTATGTATGTATGTATGTATGTGTTTATGTATGTATGTATGTATGGATGTATGTATGTGTTTATGTATGTATGCATGTATGTATATATGTGTGTATGTATGTATGTATGTATGTATTTATGTATGTATGCATGTATGTATGTATGTGTTTATGTATGTATTTATGTATGTATGTATGTATGTATGTATTTATGTATGTATGTATGTGTGTGTGTTTATGTATGTATGTATTTATGTATGTATGTATGTATGCATTTGTTTTTTTGTTTTTTTTTTAATTAAAGATGTTACAGTGCTGATTACAATCAACTACTATTAATCGAGTTGTTATTGGTTATTATGGGTCTAATCTCTGCAGTGAACTCCTGCCTCGGTCCCAGTGTTTCCAGGATGTTATTCAGTTCCAAATCTAAACTCTGTAACATGGAAACAAGAATCAAACTTCAGTGCAACTGCAGTTTTTATGAAACGAGGGAAAAGTGCTGCTTATAGAATATGGCTCAATCCCCCCCACCCCCCACCCCCACCATGAGCATAGGTGTACCTGCTTTGGGTTGTATATATAGAAAATTCAGGAATAATAAATTTGAATGTCAGTATTTGCTGTGAACATGAAGGGGTCCATCATTTAGAGCTCTAGTTGCTTACTTATTTTATCTATTTATTTAATTTGTATATCCCATCCTCTCTACTGATTAGTGTTCAAGTCTACAGGGAATATGTTGCATCAAATAAGATGAAGAGAAAAGCGATGTTTTCTTGTCAGTATTGTAGATCTGCTTGGGTGTTTAGTCCCTTTTATCTATCTATCTATCTATCTATCTATCTATCTATCTATCTATCTATCTATCTATCTATCTATTCGTTTTCCATTTATTTATTTATTTACTTATGTACTTATTTATTTATTTATTCGTTTCTCATTTACTATATTCATTCATTCATTCATTCATTTGGGCTACTTATTAGTGTATGTATTTATTAGTTTTCCGTCTATTTATTTATTTATTTATTTATTTATTTCCCTCGCTTCTGGCATCCTACGTCAGGATTGGTCAGTTCACGATCCAATCAGCTTGCTGCTTGAGAGTTCGAACGGCTGACCAATCACCGTGCGGGATTAGCGTGCAGCCGGATTACGGGTAGGGGGTGAAAACACGCCCGTTCCCGGTTGACAGGCAGACAGTGGCGGTGGAGTGATGAGCGGCGTGGTGCGCATGCGCACTGGTGAAGTGACGCGCTCGGTCCCAGAATGCTGCCTGGTAAACAGACATGGAAGCACCTGGTGAAGACCTCCACAGTCCCTGAGCATTGCGCCGCCGCTCTGAGTTCCTCCCCCAGCCTCATTCTCAATCTCCTCTAACGGCTCACACATCTGCTCGCTCTCGGAGCCCGGCTCGGATCTCTGAGGTCCGGGACGTAGGTAAGAGAACAAAGATGACAGCGGCGTTAGCTGCTAATGGTTGTTCCGCTGCTCAACAGGGACAGTTTTAATGCTAGCGATGCTAACGCCGAGCTACAAATGGCTTCAGTTTAGCCCGCTAGCACCGCGGAAGCTAAACATGCCACAGAGAGTCGGGTTTTGATGCTAACAGGCTAAGGCTTCAGTTAGCAGAGAAGCTAACCTGCTGCTAGCGCGCGCGCGCCCCCCTCCCCCTCTTTCTCCTCCTCCTCCTCCTCTCCCCCCTCCTCAAATGGCAGTAACATTTTATTTTAGTGACGTAATTCTTATCCAAGTTTAAATCTTATCCGCCTTTAACGCCGTGATATTTCGACGGTAATGTGTCGGACATTTTGTGACTTTATCGGCTGCACTTTTCTGGTTTGTTTTTGTTTCGCCATATTTTTATTTATTTATTTTTTATTTGCTTTCACTCTGTCCAAGTGCACTTGTTCTAGTGAAGTGACCAACTCTCTCACTACAGCAGGCCTCTGAATGAATGGAGCACTGACAGCTAACTGACACGGACAAAAACAAACTTTTAGAAATGACATTTCTAACAAAAAGCACAATTTCTTCACCATTTCTTCACCTCGTTTCAAAATTGCAACTGAAAATGTAAAACCAACCGAATTTTTTACCGAGAAACTACTCGGTTTGCTCATATAACTGCCATTTTCATTAAAAAAAAAAAAAATAAATAAAAATTATTGGTAAATGTTTTCATTCAGACATAATCAGGTGTATTCAAAAACATTCTGAATATTCATTAACAACATATATTCTTCTTTACATTGTTGCTGCTGAATATGAAACATGAAATCCTCGCATTACTCAAAATGTAGGCGTTTGTTATGGCTGAATACCGAATACCACGCTTCTTCCTATACAAGTGCACTACACAGGACACATAATAGTGGGCTTGTACACTGTATTAAGTGCACTATTTTAACTGTAGGGACCCATTCAGGATTCAGGCCGTAGCTGTGTATACATTTGAAATGGAACTGATGAACAGTGGCTTTATTAAACAGTGACTGTTATTTCTCATTCCCTCTTTATATTAATGACTTTTATCATAATTTTCTTTAAGGCTCCGATCGGGGATAAGCTACGTAGAGGTGTAGATCAATACGATACAGTTTGATGTTTGACGATACTGCGGTTACGACGTGATTCGATTTTACTAGCAGGGCAGTAAGACAGTGCGTCGGTATCGTGATATATTCACATCCACTAATTACGAAATCATTTCAAATGACTTTCTGTCGCTAGTAAGACAGAAAGCTTCCTAAGCTCCACTTTTTCTTAAAAGAATTTTTTTTAAACCGATTACGCAAACTGCATGCTCGTGGTCAGGCTGAATAACCACCGCACACCGTCACCATTTGCATAAATGCCATTTCCACTGCTTGGGATAATGTCAGGCGTGGCGTATAACATTTTAAAGTGGTATTTCTTTTTCAGAGGACTGACATTTGTGCACATTCTCTCTTACACATATACCCTGTCTGTTCTTAATATCCGTACACTATTCTGCAACAAGCTCGTTTACTTTCAAATGCAAGAAAGGAAGCCTTTAGTGTTGAATTCACCTGCGTTATCATGTATCAAAGCTTAAAACGTGCTAAAAAGCCCCAAGAGTTTTCAGACCTGCCTTTTTTTTTTTTTTTTTTTTGTCTGGAAGAGGGATTAACGGGATGCCAACTGCAGAGCACTCAGGTGGTTAACCAGGGATAGTGCTTATTGGATCGGATTACTCTGTAGCGGCGGGTTGCTCCATAAGTAGCTCATGTACCAGAAAGCCACAACCAGATTCACTTGGCCTTCAGCCGAGCGGCATCTCCTGTTGGCAGACCGCGCGCGCGGCCGACTCCCTAAATGGCGATTATTGTGCGCGGACGATGAAAACAATACGATCAGCCTCCCCTCTCTGCCTCTGCCGTGTGCCTGCAGGTCCTGTGTTCAGCGCTCGAGGCCGAGCGGAACCACCAAAGCCGATGAGGAGCTGCTGATCTGGGCTGCGGACTTCTGCTTTTCACTTTTCAGTAGGTACGAGACGTTCTGCACATGAGAAAATCAGATGCACTTTGACAACTCTGTGTGAGAAACAGTTGCTGAAACAACTGTGCTCTAATAGCAGCATCAGGTATGCAGGAATAAATCCCTTGAGGACATGCTGTTATGGGAAAATAATCAGCGGCGGAGTGGTACGATGCAGCAGAGTCGCCTCGAGGTTGATTACTTTCCAATAACATCACGTCCCGAAGCGTTTTATTCGTCTTATACCACAGCAGTTTGACTACGATTACATTTTTACTTGTTAATGAACGACGTGTCATACTTTGTATCCATTTATGGTTACGTTTAATGTTGTGGAACATCTCTGAAACAAGTTAATCACTTGGGTGGGGGTGGGCGGTGGGGGGTGGGGGGGGGACAGGCAGCTCTTCGCGTTACAGAAAAACCGCAAAACGTTACAAAGCGCTGACACTTGGAGACTCCTTCCATAAAAGTTACAGAAAAATGTACCATATCAACATTCAGACTTGTTGTGCCTCGTTCAAGTCCCCGTAAATGATTTGTTACTATAGAAACGATCATCAAACAAACAAACGTGCTTTATATACGTGATTTATATATAAAAGCTGCTGCTGTAGAAAATGAATCACCACCTTCTGACCAATCCGATTTTAGATACATGATACTCAGCACATCTTATTACTGAGCTACGGTTATGTGACATCGAACTGTATATAAATAAAAGTTTTTGGCTTTATTTAATTCCTCCTTTGATTAACAATACCACCTCCGTGGTGACAGACTAATTAAAAAATATCACACTGATAGACATGCGACTATTAGGGAATTCCTGTTCTCTCTGTAATCACACTGTTATTACTACACAGCTGGTATTGGATCACTTTCTCATTTTGCCACGTGCAGCGTTTATCTCTTTAATAAGTAGATTAAGTTGCGGAGCATTCCCCGATCCGCGCGCAAAACCGTCCGGATTGAGACATTTTAAAATCCGTAAAGCACTTTCGCTGTACTCATTAGGCAGGTAAAGAAATGCTTAAAGATGGGTGCATTAATTTCACCAGAAGGATTTGGATCACGTGAAGTCAGCGGGAGGGTCTGAGATCAGGTCCGGATGATCACCATGCACACACGCGCGCACACAACGCACACACAGTGGCATGGTTAGTTGGACTCGTTTGCAAAGGCCAATACTGTCATACCAATCAACATCCGGTACAGTGTCTCCATGTTATCAGGTCACACTGAAATCACAGGCGGCGTGTAGGAGCTAATAGATTTAGCATGCGGGTTCTTTAAAATATGCAGTCTGTTTGAATGGAACTCTGGTCGCGTTCTCCGTCTCGGCGCGGTTCTTCAGGGAGATGAGAACACAGCGATCGTGCTCAGGTGAGGACCAAAACAACCGGTCCGTTAGAGTCTGAGCGTGTTGGTCTCGGTCCACGTCCAAGTGAACTCGAAGCGCAGTGAGACTCTGATTCGACTCTGATTCGACTCTGATTCGACTCTGATTCGACTCTGATTCGACTCTGAATCGACTCTGAATCGACTCTGAATCGACTGCAGAGAGTGGACCAAACATGCCGTGTGTTTTGGGTTGCATATGTGAGCTTCTGAACTGAGCCAAAGGACAGAGTTCTTTCTCATGTTCTCCATTCTTGTATGATTTATCTGTGCAATGCCAAAGGTTTGCTCAGAATTCTGACTAATGAATGAAAGAGATTTATTTTCAAATCTGCACAACCTTCAGCCAGCCTTTTCTTTCTTTTTTTTTTTTTTTTGTCAATTCTCAAACGAATTATCAAACGAACCAAAAGAATCAGTTTAGCTTTGATTCCGAATCCTCAAAACAAACTAATAAGCGCGAAAGCGCCCCGAGACACCAAACTGACCGTCACACGTTGTCAAGCCTTGAACGTTGAACACCTGTGGCTGACTGTTGCCTGTATTTTTATGGTCTGTTCCACTTCGCTGCAACAAGTCAACCCTTGAATCAGCATCTGAGGCCATCTGAAAAAAAAAAAAATAAAAAATCAGCGAGCAAAACAAGCAAAGTTCATAACTCCGCTCACTTCTGGACCAACCTTCTTCTCATTATAATATATCCATTTTAATATTTAATGTACTTTTAATGCACTCTAATAATACTTTTATATGAGTGCAGATTTAGTGCAGCCCGAAAAGTTTTCAGTCTGTCATTTTTTTTTCATTTTTTTTTTTATCATTTTTTTTTTTTTTTTTAAATCTATGCAAATGAAATGACTCTCGTTTGTTCTATCTGCGTGTAGGTCCATCTCACACACACTTTCACTAGCAGGTGGAGGCGAGGCTGGAGTGTAGGTTGGATCGTGTACCGAGGCTACAGAACGAGATTTATTCACAACACTGAGCAGATCAGTAACCCGCGCTGGATAAAAAACTTTTTATTTATTTATTTATTTGTTTGTTTGTTTGTTTTTTTTAGGCGTATGTATTTATGTAAGTGTGTCGGCTGCGTGAGGCAGTGTATGTTCACGGTTGCTTTTGATCTTCTTGCGAAGATGAACTAGGGAGAAAAAAAAGATTAGCAGCAGTTAGGCTTAACCGTAGTAGTTGACGGTTGTAGGTTAGGATTCATGAAGTATGACATCCATATGGTGATATGCGAGTTCTCACTGTTCACCCAACACGCAGGAAATCGGCATCGAGGTTAACCAGGATAAGAAGCCGGTTCGTCACATGTCCGCACGTCTGCACTGGCTGTACCTGGACGCTTTTTAAACACTGGGGGATTTGTGATTAAGGTCCAAAATACAAGGCATGGATATATGAAAATGCATGAAATGCAGATTGCAGTACTGCATTGTCAGTTTCTTTCAGTTGATGCAGGAAGTGAAACCGGAGAATTGACATACACAATTAATTATTAAAGAAATTGGACATAAAGGATTTTTCTAGTAATTTTGAGTCTCATGTGAGCATGAGTTATATCAGTCAGGCGACTGAGGGTGTAACCTTTCCCTTATAAGTGTAATTAATTGCCCCCCCCCCCCCCCCCCCCCAAAGTGGCCAAAGGTACTGTATGTGCAGCTGTCCATCACACCCATATGTGGCTTTTTTCCACGCTGTTGCTACAAAGTTGGAAGCACATGACACATGATCGTATCGAGTGTCTTTGTACTCTGTACATTTTTTACATTTTCCCTTCACTGGAACTAAGAGGCCCAAACCTGTTCCAGCACGACGATGCCCCTGTGCACAAAGCGAGCTCCATGAAGACATGGTTTACCAAGGTTGGAGTGGAAGATCTCAGGTGTCCTGCACAGACTTTTTTTTCCCAAACAGATCAGCTTAAACTTTCACGCAAATACCACCGTCATCGTTATCGTACCCGTCATCTCGTAGATGGCCACCTAATCCGGGCCGAGTCTCTGCCGTCACTCGTATGACTGCATTGCATTCTGGGACTGCGAGTCCAGCTCAGCTCAGCTCTCCACCTCTACAATTGTGTTCTCATTAATATCTCATCGCTGGAAAATGCTGAGCTCTTGATCTTTTTCTTTTCCTCCTATTAAACTGTGCTAGAAATAAATACGTCCCCGTGACAACAACTCTCAGAAACTTGGGGAAATACACCACCGACCAACTAATCATCACCACAATTACTGAACACATCACAGATATTTCAGTATAAACATGTGTGTTTCAGGGTGGAGTTTTCCTTTTACGGCTTTACATTTTCTGAGTGTACTTTTAAACGTAAATCGGTCACGACAGGGCTGGGTTTATTTCTAATGTTTATTTTATAATGTGCATATTTGACTTGTTTCAGTCGTGTACAGTAAATGGCTCCTCAGTGACGCTTGAATGCTCTTAACAGAGTGATTTTTCCACAGTAGCTGTTTTAGTGAACAAAGACTGACATGTGTTTTGCTGATTCACGTGATCCGGACCGAAGTTTTAATCCCTCCAGAAAACCCCATTTCGTATTAAATCACTGATTGATCTAATCATATCCGCCGCGGTGCGATGCGAGCTCACACAGAGAGTCCCGAGCTCAGCTCAGAGGTGGAGGAGGGGGAAACGATCGCGGATTCGCCCCTCGGTGTGTTTAACCGGAGCGCTGACTGGCTGTGTGTGTGTGTGTGTACGTGTGTGTGTGTGCGCACGTGTGTGTGTGTGCGCGCGCGCTCCGTTCTAGCGGTGAAGCATGTCGGAAAGGGCCGAGGAGGGCGAGCCGCGGGCGGAGCAGCGCGCCAGAGCGCCGCCCAGACACCAGCAGCAGCGGACTGAAGGCGCGTCAGCAATGGCGGCCATCGGCGAGCGCGCGGCGTCTCTCCCGAGTCCGGAAGTCATACTGGGCCAGGCGTGGAGCTGCTGGGTGGACGCCGCGAAGCTGCACGCGACCGACGGTGAGTGCTCGAGCCGTAACCCATAGCAACGAGTTAAAAAAAAAAAAAAAAGGCAGCCAGCGGTAAAGTAGCAACAGCAGAGCAAGTGTTTACCTGATTATAGGACGAACATTCAGTCAGTTAGTCAGCTCACCGTGTTTATACCCCACAGTCTACCTGTTTATACCCCACAGTCTACCTGTTTATACCCCACAGTCTACCTGTTTATACCCCACAGTTTACCTGTTTATTCCCCACAGTTTACCTGTTTATACCCCACAGTTTACCTGTTTATTCCACACAGTTTATCTGTTTATACCCCACAGTTTACCTGTTTATACCCCACAGTCTACCTGTTTATACCCCACAGTTTACCTGTTTATTCCCCACAGTTTACCTGTTTATTCCCCACAGTTTACCTGTTTATTCCCCACAGTCTACCTGTTTATTCCCCACAGTCTACCTGTTTATACCTCACAGTTTACCTGTTAATCACTGAGTTACCTGACTGACTACCCATTTACCAAAATAACTACCTCTTTATAACACAGTTTACCTGTTTCATATTATTTACCTGACTGATTACCCATTTGCTCAAATAATTACTTGATTATCACACTGTTTACCTGTTTATTATGTAGTTTACTTATTTGTCATACAGTTTACCTAACCGGCTACCTGTTTACCATACTATTGAATTGACCTAACTAACTGAATAAATATTTATCAAATAGTTTACCAGACTTACCGTGTGTGTGTGTGTGTGTGTGTGTGTGTGTGTGTGTATATATATATATATATATATATATATATATATATATATATATATATATATATATATATATATATATATATACACACATGTTATGTTTTCTATCTGCCTATGTTTCAGTTTAGTAACTGTTTACTTGTTTGCCTAACTAACTGATTAACTTATTTATCACACAGTTTACCAGATTGGCTACATGTTTATCTAACTGACTGACTAACAGTTGACTTGTTTTATCACAGTTTACCTGCCTACTGTTTACCCAAATGACTACTTCTCTATCAGTCTTTTTATCTGTTTATTAACTGTCTGACTGTTTGTGTTTACCTAACTGACTGATTATTTGTTTAGCTGTTAAACATACAGTACAGTTTACTTGAGTGGCTCTCCGATTACCCGAATACCTACCTGTTTATCAGACTGTTTAGCTGTTTTCTAACTGTTTGTTTAGCCAACTAAATGAATGTTTAGTGCAGTATTAGACCATTTACCTGACTGTTTTTTCTGAATGTCTACCTGCTTTATATATCTGATCATTTGTTTATAAAAGAGTTTATGGAGCTGTTTAACTGGTTATTTACCTGTTTATCAGACATCCTGCCTCTTTAGCCATTTCCCTGTTTAGATTTTGTAGATATTTACTTGGCTGTTTACATGTTTATCTGTTTATCCTACAGTATCTGATGCTTACCGAATAAACTGTAACCTGTTCATCTGATTGTTCACCTGTTTATTTAACAGTTTGCCAAGTTTATTTTATTTAATGCGTCTCTTTTTGACTCATCCCTGCAGGTATAGAACCAGAAGAAAGTTTTAAAGAGTGCGGGAGGAACCGAGAAGCCATGCGACTGTGCAGAGACGGTGAGTGCTGTCTCTCTTTTTCTTTCACATGTGATCAGAAAGAGAGAATATTTACTCTCTAAATAACCTCTTAGCCGTGTGGCGCAACAATTTGTTGCCGATTTCAGTAGAAGCACAACACTGTTCCTGATCCTTGGAAAAGCTTGTGGAGGTTTTAAAACTCGGTTGCGAAATCAAATTATTGCAAATACATAGTGTGTAGTGTCTTTATTAAAAATAAATAAACAAGATAACTGAAACAGCAGCTGATCTTACCATACTGTTAGAGATAACAAACACATTCTTTGGCTGTGTGTTAATACACCACCAACAAATCTTTGTTTACACGTATTACTGATGAGTCATAGTCATATTCCTGTCCTGTCATCATCCGCCAGCTTTTCACCTCTTCGTTATAACAGCCAGTTGTTAAATAATGAATTCTGTTTCCACGTCATTAGGCCTGTCTAATGCACAGCATAGATATCAAGTTTTACTCTACAGTTGACTTTGTGAGATAAAGGACCTTAAAGAAGGACCAAAGTAAATGTTAAATAGTCCATAATATTGATTGAGGGGGAAAAATCTATATACATTGCAAATAAAAAAGTGATTGCAAAAGTATTCACCCCCTAAATGAGTGCTGGTGCAAATACTTGCCATCAGAAGTTATATTATTAGTTGAACGCAGTTAAAGTGTCTCATTAGCTACATGGATTGGTTCAGATGTCCGTAGCAGTTATGTATAACTTCTAAAGCTAACCAGTTAAGCAGAAATCAATTAACGCACTAATCAGTTGATTTACTCGTTATGTGTCTGGCTTCAAAGCAGACTATACTTCCTGCGTACTTCCTTCCAAGCTTTGTTTTCTTCATAACGACACATTTAACGACACGTTGTATATGACGGGATAAGATCAAACAGTGGTTATAATTATATTATAACTAATTGCAGGTACGAGCTAAAGTTTGTGAGCGGGGAACTGAAGAAACACACATCATAGGATCGGTCCAAGACATCTTTCGAGCCAATCCTTTGGATTTGTTGCTTCACTGTGTCATTTGTTCCTTCATCTAATGTCACACTGTCGCTTTTTCACTTGCCGCATGCACGTAAATAGAAAACGAGAGAGTGACTGTCTGTTTGTCGCTTGGTATCGTGAACGTAGGGTTAGAATGGTCCAATGCGCTTCGTGCGATGATGTTCGAACCGGATAGCGACATATCCCAGAACACTTGCTTCTGGAATTGCAGCCGAAGCTAGTTCTACCAAGTATTGAACCAACAAATACTCTTTCTTTTCTTTTTAATGAACCTTTGTGTCACCATAAAAAATATATATTGTGCCCCTATGCAAATGGCCTACCATAGAATATTAAGACTAGCCTGTTCATACGTCATAAAAGGCGTCTTCTCCCTCCGCTCCATCAAACCTTCCCTTTGTGCCTGAAGTGGTTACACGCTGTACTTGTGAGGGTCGTTTATCTAACAGCACGTTTGCACAGGGACACAATGGAGCCAGTGTGCGGGGAGCAGCGGAAACGTTTCACGATGTACAGTCCGACTGGAGAGAACTCGCAGAACGGGAACGTGTCAGTTTATCAGCTCGTTCTTGACCAGAGAGGAAACAAACAGCTTCAGGCTGGTTGTGATCTGGAACGGACTTGCTGGCGTTGCTTAAGCGAAAGCTGCTGTAATCTCAGAAAAGAGGGGAACACTACCTTTCCTTGTTGAAGGGGTGATGCTCTCAAGCGTACACATTTTGTCATTTCTAAAGGTACACTGTAATCCACATTTTCAGGTGAAAGATGCATCTTAAAGGTGCAAAAGATGCAGCTTCCACCTGATCTGGAATGTTTTTTAAGCGAGTCTGAGCTTTAGTTGTTACAAGAGTTACATGTTGCATGGTGGTTTCATTTCAATTTCACTTTCACATTTGCTTGAAATTGTAACGTCTATGGGAAACCAGTCCAACCGCGCACACTATGTGCTCAAATACATACAGTGGGGGGGAAAAAGTATTTGATCCCCTGCTGATTTTGTACGTTTGCCCGCTGACAAAGAAATGATCAGTCTATAATTTTAATGGTAGGTGTATTTTAAGTGAGAGACAGAATAACAACAAAAAAATCCAGAAAAACACATTTCAAAAAAGTTATAAATTGATTTGCATTTTAATGAGGGAAATAAGTATTTGATCCCCTATCAATGAACAAGATTTCTGGCTCCCAGGTGTCTTTTACACAGGTAATGAGCTGAGATTAGGAGCACTCTCTTAAAGGGAGTGCTCCTAATCTCAGTTTGTTACCTGTATAAAAGACACCTGTCCACAGAAGCGATCAATCAATCAGATTCCAAACTCTCCACAATGGCCAAGACCAAAGAGCTGGTGCGATTATTCACAAATGGAAGAAACTGTCAGTCTCCCTCGGTCTGGGGCTCCATGCAAGATCTCACCTCGTGGAGTTTCAATGATCATGAGAACGGTGAGGAATCAGCCCAGAACTACACGGGAGGATCTTGTTAATGATCTCAAGGCAGCTGGGACCATAGTCACACACTACGCCATGAAGGACTGAAATCCTGCAGCACCCGCAAGGTCCCCCTGCTCAAGAAAGCACATGTACAGGCCCGTCTGAAGTTTGCCTGAATGATTCAGAGGAGAACTGGGTGAAAGTGTTGTGGTCAGGTGCGGTCAGATCTCTTTGGCATCAACTCAACTCGCTGTGTTTGGAGGAGGAGGAATGCTGCCTATGACCCCAAGTCATAACACCATCCCCACCGTCAGACATGGAGGTGGGAACATTATGTTTTGGGGGTCTTTTTCTGCTAAGGGGACAGGACAACTGCACCGCATCAAAGGGACGATGGACGGGGCCATGTACCGTCAAATCTTGGGTTAGAACCTCCTTCCCTCAGCCAGGGCATTGAAAATGACTTTAATGACTTGGAGAGGATCTGCAAAGAGAAGTGGGACAAAATCCCTCCTGAGATGTGTGCAAACCTGGTGGCCAACTACAAGAAACGTCTGACCTCTGTGATTGCCAACAAGGGTTTTGCCACCAAGTAATAAGTCGAAGGGGTCAAATAATTATTTCCCTCATTAAAACGCAAATCAATTTATAACTTTTTTGAAATGCGTTTTTCTGGATTTTTTTGTTGTTATTCTGTCTCTCACTGTTAAAATACACCTACCATTAAAATTATAGACTGATCATTTCTTTGTCAGTGGGCAAACGAACAAAATCAGCAGGGGATCAAATACTTTTTTCCCCCCACTGTACAGATGAGCTAATGTTCTCACTGTTCACCACATCAGGTAAAGAGAGAGAGAGAGAGATACAGACAGATTTACTTTTTTTTTTTTTTTTTTATCTACTCAGCATGTTTTGTTACTTCCAAAAGAGAGAGAGGATTCAGCTGTAGGTATTTACTGCTAGAAGATGCCCTCGCACCAGCGCCGCCCTCGCACCAGCTCTCGTGTCTTTTAAACCTGTGGATCAGCGTAAAACTGTAGAAGCTCTGAATTCAGTAACCCGCCCAAATTTATTCAGACTCTGTAAATGCATCTTCCATTTGATCAGTTTACCGGTGCACTTTATCTAATAATTTAAAATTTAAAATGAATATCTCGTGTGTGTGTGTGTGTGTGTGTGTGTAATCAGCATGTGATGGATGAGTGATGTAGCAGGTAGTGAACCTGCTTCGTAGCTCCAGGGTACGGATCCCGAGCTCTGGTTGCTGTCTGTGGAGTTTTCCATGTTATCCCCATGCCTCCACGAGTTTCCACGTTCCTGGGTAGGAAACGTGAAATTTTATCAGTTTTCTAAAACAGTGTGTCCGTCCGGAAAGCGATCGCTTGCAAGTAGTTCATTTCCAGCAGACGCTTCAGTCCTCATAGTCCATTCGTGGCCTTCTCTGATTTTAAAATTAGTCACTTTGACCATGTTCAGTATTTACCACTCAACAGCCTATATTGTGTGTGTGTGTGTGTATGTGTGTGTGTGTGTGTTTGTGGGGAGTGAAAATCCAATCTTGATGACATCCATGAACGACCAATACCCAATGATAGCCAAGGTATTTTTTTTGTTGTTGTTGTTTTTTTGTTGCTTTTTAATCGGAAGTCTCCCAGGTTCTGACCTTCTTTATGATTCTTGAGCAAAATCTGTGAAATTGAGTTTCGTATCTGGGTTTTCATTTTCAACATCGGTTTGTGAAAATGGTTTGCGTGGCTCAAATATATATGCCAAAGTGTTTTCTGAAATGATGATGATATTGTTGATAATAGTGTTGACTATTGACCCTGTGCTCATGACCGGATCACTGACCTGCAGCTTTGTCATTATACCCGGTGTAGGGTTGTCACGGTTAGTCACAGTGTGTGATCAGACAGTTACCACACGCTTTCTTTCTCTTTTTTTTTTCTCTTTTCTTTTTTTTTTAAAATACAGATTAACATAAATTTTACAACCCTCTCACCGTTTCTCCGTGCAAATGCAGTACTCAAATGCAAATCCTTTGCTTGTGTAATCCACAACTATTCTACACTCGTTACAGTGCTACCTCTTTGGCACTCCTAGCAATTTTCATAACCATGTCGTACATGGTGGCACAGATGAGCATGGCATGGCTCAGCATGCTGCTTTTCAACAACATCGTGATAAATACTGACAGTTTAAACGATTTCAGACTTTTTTTCAAGTCATGTTTTATATACATGTTTATGTATGTGTGTGTATATATATATATATATATATATATATATATATATATATATATATATACACACACACACACACACACACACACACACACACACACACACACACACACACACACACACACACACACACACACAAGGGTGTCTTGTGTATGGATACTAATGCGTGCTGTAAGACTTGCTTTTGAGTGCAGATGCACACAACACGACTGTACAGTCATTGTCGGAACGTGACTAAAAGCTGGGCCGCATGGTGAGGTGCGCTGTAACTGACTGGAGACACACGTGCACATACACACACACACACAGAGCAGGCTTGCGCTCCGTGTGTTGACTCACTCTGCACACGGAGCTCCTAAAGACAGTTCATCATGGTACGTTTATCACTCACAGTGAAGAGGCTAGAGAATTATCCCCTCCCTCTCTCTCTCTCTCTCTCTCTCTCTCTCTCTCTCTCACACACACACACACTTTTTCCCTGTCTTGCCTGCTAATGTGTTTTCTAAACCGACGTCCAGTGGATTGGTTCTCTTAATTTTATTTTTTATCAAGAGCCATCTGGACCTTCTCAGCGTGACTGCCGTGCCGTCTCGCTCGAGTGATGCTAAAGTTGCCCAAGTGCCCTTGACATCTGATCAAAAGGCCATCTTTCTCACAGCCATGACCAAACCAATTCAGCTGCAGACCAATACCCAATGTAAACTGCTACATGCTTTTCCCCCAGAAGTTGCGCAGTTATTTAGCCCGGATTAGTCATCAGTACGGACTCCGTCAGATTGGAGAGCCCTGCTCATAATAATAATACTAATAATAATAATAATAATAATAATAGTTGCAGCAGGATGCTATTATGTCCTTTTTTCTTAGCTCATACTCCGTGGTTAAAAACCTCCAGCAGCCGACTCTTCGGTACTCATGCGTGAAGGGACTGGTGGAGCACTTGATTTAGTGTAAGTGGCACTTGAAGTGTGTTAAGTATAATGGGGGGCCTTGAATCATCATCCTCCGCCAGTGAGCGGCTCCCACACGGAGCTCGGTGCCATGAAAAGCGTCATTAAAGCACCGCTAGCTGTTAAGAAACCCGAAGAGAGGCGCTGGACTGTGGCACTTGCTTCACACTTGCATTAATTAGTTTGGGACTTGTGAATCATTATTGAGGAACACACGTGTTAGTGCTGTCTAGATTAGCGAGTCTTTAATCAGTGACCTTGTTTATAAGAATAATAATATTAATAATAATAAAGCAAAAGATTTTATACAGCATGCATTAAAATGCAGTAGGAAGTCGTTTTGGGGGAAAACAACATCATCATAAAGGAAGGAGCAGAAAATAGAGGGGGAAATGTCATTGAAATTCTTAATCAATAATTGTTAAAAAATATATATATATATATAATAATAATAATAATAATAAAGTAACCATAAAATAAATATAGTAGTAGTGATTATTTAGGTCAAGCAATGAATTACCTTAAACATTCAAATTAAATAAAAGCTAAAGTTAAACGGTTTCTAAAAGAAGATATTTATAAATTTCCTTTACTTTTTATTTAGCATGTGAACAGCGATCAGCTTGAGGCCATATAGGTTTTTTTTTTTTTCTCCCTCTTTTTTCCCCCTCATTTCTTTGCTTGACTGATGATGGTTTATAATCTTTCATTTAGATATTGTGCTGATTGTGTGAAGACACTGATTCAATATGAACAATCAAAACAATCCTGCGCATCCCTACATTCACGTCATGGATCGATTCGGAAATGAATCTCAAATCTTATTCCGTGCTGGTTTCTGGGAAAGGACAACAACAACAACCACCCTCACGTGTTTTCTCGGAGCAGGTCCACATGTGTGCGTCTCCACTCGGCGGATTTGAATACGCTGCTCTTAAACAAATCGTGTTCTTTCCTTTTCTTTCTGGGTTCGGGAGAAGATATTAGGAGTATCTGCGTTCCGTTGTATAATTGGCGCCGGAACGGGATCGCACAGTTTTGTCACGTCAGTGAAAATGTGGTGCATTGACAGAGCTGGTAAGGAATGTCCTGGCTCCTTTTCTGTTTGCACGGCTTTTCGGCGGTTTTTTTGGCACGGGTATTTGTGTTGCGCACGTTTGCATAGTGACAACCAGTGACAAAGAAAAAGAGCTCATGTGTATCTAACCAGAGCGGATGCTTAGTATAGACTCCTGGGCTTATATATTCTATGGTTTTTCAGGCTGGTATTGAGTCTGTGAGTCCCTCCTTCCTTCGTCCCTCCCTCCTTCGTCCCTCTCTGTGTGTCTTTCTGTCTCTATATCTCACTTCCCTGAGGCAAGCTTCAGAATGGTTGGCTTAGTAGCTTGTCTTTGCCATTCACCCCTCCCCTCCCACCCCCCCCCCCCCCCCCATCTCTATAAAAACAGCACGAGTTCAGCCGAGAGCAATTGTCTGCCCGCGTGCTTGCCAAACAGGCCCGTCGCTTCCTCGGAGACGTCACCAGAGCCGAGCCGCTGCATAACTCAACACGTTCGCATCCGAGTGCGTCTGCGTGTTTAGACTTTCCCTTTTTGCCCCGGTTGAGGCCTGGACGTTGCTCAGGCTGCGTGAAAAGAAAATTTCTCGGGTCTTCATTGGAAAATATTTATACAGATAACGCGGCGCACACACCCAAACATTGGCGCCGTTCCCAGAGCCCTTATGAGCAGCGGTGTTTTGTATACCGTTCAGGCTGGCAGTGGCAATCAGAGAGTTTAAAATAGTTACGTGTGTAAGAAATGATTTGTAATACCGTCATGAAGTCGATACATTTGAGCCTAACTTGTTTTTTTCCCTCCCTTTTTTTGCAGATATGCCCATTTTCGGGCAATGTCCTGCGCAGGACGACTTTTACCTGGTCATGTGCAGTCACTGCAGTCAGGTCGTCAAACCCCAGGCCTTTCAAGCACACTACGGTAAGACTTGAATCTCCTTTCTTCCCTGTCTCTCTCTCTCTCTCTCTCTCTTTCTCTCTCTCTCTCTCTCTCTCTCTCTCTCTCTCTCGCTCTCTCTTTTTCTCTCCCCCTCGCACAGTCTTATCTCTGTGAAGGAAATTACCATTCCCACCTCAGCTCTGTGTCTGCTGTGTGAAAACAGAGCGAGCGAGCGAGAGAGAGAGCAGGCGAGGGAGAGATCATCAGCCTTTGATTTCCACTTTGTGTTTACAGTCGTCTGGTTAATATTTGATGCGCTCCTTTCCTGCTATGCCCTTGGTGCCTTTTAATCCAAACGCACAGCTTTTAACTCCGAGAGTTATGTACCCGAGGAGAAAAAGGTGCTCGGGAATACCCGATTACACGCATCAGTTGCCTCGCCACACTCGCGAGCGGTTAAAACAAAAAAATGCCCCGGTGATGACAGACGGAAATTTGATGCTGGATTTGTCCAGCTGCTCTCGGCGTGAACCGATAATGCACTGAATCTGCGTCTGTGGCTAATAATACAAGGCGAACGTTTTGCGTTTAAGCCCCTGATCAGCCTTTTCTGCTCAGCCGTTGAAGGTTTGGCGCGATGGGCATGTATCGTACAAATAATCACATCATTGATTAATTTCCTATTGCAGCACGTCCCCAAGTGTCGTATGCTCATCCATACATCTGAATGTGTTTTGTGGATTTGCACGTGGCCTACGATCATGTGCCCCGGCATTTGTTGTGGAAGGTATTGAAGGAGATTTTAATGGTTTTCTTTTTCTTTTTGTTGCTTTGCGCTCCAGGGTGAAAATGTGAATAACACAATGGTTAATAGGGATTAAAACGAGCTCCTTGTTAACTGACTACTTTTTGTTAACGCCTGTTGCAAACTTGTCTTTTCTTTTTTTTTTTTTTTTAGTTCGTTTCCCCAAACAGAACCGCTGAAAACTGAAGTATAGATAGCATCAGAAATATTCCCTCCATCTTCTTTGAGATCTTCTATAACCCTACTTTAAGTTCTAAAATAATTCTTACATTTCATCCAAAGTAAGTTGCCGTCGAACCCAAGCAGAGCACATTTAAGTCTGTTTCAGTGTCTCCCCATCCTGGGATTTGAACCCACGGCCGTCTAGCGAGGAGCTCAGACACTTAGCTACGGTATTCTTCAGTCTGCCGCTGTACATCTTGCCGTCTCTCCCGGACACGCTACGGTGTTTTTTCACCACTGAATGATTAATGGCATCGCACAGATTAATTGCACAGTTCAGGAAACTCTAGTGCTCAGAGTACAGAATCGCAAATGCGTGCCAAGTGCAAGTTCTCCTGCGTGGAACTGCTGATCTATGGCTGTTGTGCAAACTCGGATCAGACAGCGCAGCCAGATTTTGGCCTCTAACACACCCCTCGCTAAGTTAAGACATTTCTTTGTTTATCGACCTGTCTGTTTTCGGTCTTTAGTGATGTATGATGTAAAAATCACAGTATTGAAACAAAATGGTTCGACAGATATAATGGTGGTTCTGCTTTTATTATTTAAAAGGATTTTTGTTTTTTGTTCTGTTTGTTTTCCACATTTTCTCCCAATTTGGTCAGATCCCACCCAATAGCCGTAGCTCTACCCTACCACAGTAGATAGCTGGGGAGGTGACGGCTAACACGTGGTTCCTCTGAGACGCGTGAAAGCCACATCTTTTATTTTATTTTATTTTTTTTAACCGCAGCTGCATTACAGGGCAGCGCAACACTCAGTGGAAAGCGCTATCCACCCTCTTTCACATACACGAGCTCACGATTGGCTAGTATTGCTGTGATTGACCGGGGAGAGAGTGGTTTGCCATTCCTCCTCCGCAGACAGCACGGCCAATTACGCCGTCCATGGATTTGGCCAGGTATGCTCTTTGTGACCCATGGACTCCCGACCACATACTATATGGCTGCGACGTTGTCAGGATTCGAACTCGAGATCTCGACCGAGCAGACGCTTTTCTTTTGCACCAGTCACGAGGTGAAATTTACGTAGTATTTGTGTACTGACATGCTGTTTTCGTTCTCCAAGGATGTAATTATTTGCTGCCTTTATCATCATAAAACACAGAGTCTGCAGAACGTGTTCACCACGTAACATTAGTTTACGATCTAAAATGAAAGTTTTATAGCAGCTTGGCTGTTATTTCAGAGCACTTACCTCACCTTGGCAGGGCCAAACTTGCTTCTGGTCGCTCACGGTGTGTGTATTTTTTATTACGCGATCTATGTTCTCTGTTTTAGCTAACTAGCAAATGTTAGCCAGCTAGTTTACAGCTGTCAGCCTGGAGTAAAGCCGGACTTGGAGTGTGCCGATCTAAAACTGTATTCTAGTTCTCGATGGCTTAAGATAAACTCTCACCAAACGCAACCTGACCATACAAAAATGAAATCTATTATCATCATCATCAGATCTTTTTATCTCCTGAGAATTTTCATATCTGCCATCTTTAATTTACTCGTTTTCAAGGTCTCGGAGCTTAATTTCTGTGCTCGGATAGACGTTTCTGTTTTTTTTCCTTTGGCCCGTGCAGCTAAAACACCAGTTTTTCAGCAGATGCGTGTTCTTTCAGCACACGGTGGGGTTCACAGCAGGAGCGAGGTGTTGAGAAGCTCCACTGAGCATTTCTCTGATTCATTTATTAAACTTTTTTTTTTTCTACACATTGCACATTGCACTTGTAGGCTTTCATTTGCAGTAGGAAGCAAAACGCAAAGGGAAAACATAACACAAATAAAAAATATATATAAAACATATTGCCGTAATACACACGATGACAAAAACAGGCCGGATCCCTGTCATCTACATCGGGGAGTCCAATCTTATCCGCAGAGAGACGGTATGATCAGACATAACTACAAGGTGTTTTAGGGATAGCGGCTACTTTTCAACACGACAAAATTTAGAAAGTTTAGAGATCAAATCTTGTAAAATATAGTAAGATTTTATCATGCAAGTGTCCTAATCAATTAGTCTGACTGGCTACATTATTAATACAGAAATATGCAGCAGTTAATCACTCAGCTCAAATAACTGATATTATGTGATTATGTAATAGCCTCGTGACAGCCCTGATCATGATCCTGACAATATCATGGTTCTGATATTACATTGTCATATCCTCCAGCTCTACTAAGCAACTAATTATATGTCGGATCAAGTAACTGATTTGTTAATCAAATGAACTTGGATGGAAGTGAATGGTGTCATGTTAATGTGCGTGAAACAGGTTTGGTGATGATGATGGTGAGACATCGCTGGCTGTCGTGTGGTCATTTGGCAGCGTGCCGTGTCGTATCCTCGGTGTGAAGTGCGCTGCTCTTTAACCGGCCCATAATGCTTTGCTTTGGAGATCCGAGCGGTGTCCTAGGATAGTACAGCCTAATCAGGGCTGTATATTGTTTTTTAAGCTCTTTGTCTTGGAGCCGTGCCAGTTTCACAACAAGACATGCTTTAGAGGCTTCATGTTAACAGCCGTCATGGGGTGTGAGTGTGAGTGTGTGTGTGTGTGTGTGTGAGTGTGTGTGTGTGTGTGTGTGTGTGTGTGTGTGTGTGTGTGTGTGTGTGTGAGTGTGAGAGAGAGAGAGAAAGAGAGAGAAACAGCGAGAGGCCGGTGCAAGATACTGTCATATTCCATTAGCTGAAATGAATCATAGCTTCTCTGCCTGGTCTCTCGTTCTCAGTGCAGCTTGCGTGCAGCCCGAGCAGCTAATATTGCCGGGGAGAACCAGGGTTGTGCGCGGGCACGTGTGTGTGTGCGTGTGTGTGTGCACGCACTGTTTTCGTCCCGCAGCGAGGAGTGTTTGGCAGGAAGCCTGGAGCTGCTGGAGGTTGCACAGTCTTTGAGTTGAGCTGAGCATTAACACCACACGCCAGCTTCTGCTACACGACTACTGCTCCAGCTGCTGCTCCTCCTCGTTTACTTCAACACCTCGTTCCCGAACGCCTCCTTCTGCTTCATCCGAAATCCTAATCGGAACATCTCCGCTGTCGACGCGCTTTAGTCCTGACTTGTGTTTCTTTTTCCATAGAACAGTTTAGTTCATTTTTAGGAATGTTATTTAATGTTTCAAGTGTAATCACAAATATTGATCTGCTCGTACGTTTTCAAAACACAGAAGGTTAAAATATCTTCATAATATATCATATCTTCAAACAACACAAAACAACATTCTTTTTCTGGGTTGATTTTATAAATGTTACTGTTCTCAAAATGCATCCTATTCACTGTGCGCCGATCAGCCATAACATTAAAACCACCTGCCTAATATTGTGCAGGTCCCCCTTGTGCTAGAAAAACAGCTCTGACCCATCGAGGCATGGACTCCATAAGACCTCTGAAGGTGTGATGTGGTATCTGGCACCAAGACGTTAGCAGCAGATCCTTTAAGGTCCTGTAAGATGCGAGGTGGGGCCTCCATGGATCGGACTTGTTTGTCCAGCACAACGCACAGACGCTCGATCGGATTGAGATCCGGGGAATTCGGAGGCCGAGTCAAACACCTCGAACTCTTTGTCATGTTCCTCAAACCGTTCCTAACCTTCCATACCGGGAACACCCCACAAGACCTGCCGTTTTGCAGATGCTCTGACCCAGTCGTCTAGCCATCACAATTTGGCCCTTGTCAAAGTCACTCGGATCCTTACGCTTGCCCATTTTTCCTTCTTCCAACACATCAACTTTGAGAAGTGACTGTTCCTAATAGTGCCTAATATATCCCACCCCTTGAAAGGTGCCACTGTAACAAGATAATCGATGTCATTCACTTCACCTGTCAGTGGTTTTAATGTTATGGCCGTTCGGTGTATGATATTAAAATAAATAAACTAGTAGCCCAAGTTAAACCACCGTGTCCCCAACCTGGCAGGACCTGGTCTGTTGGTGCATCACACAGAGCTGCACGTTCATGTGAATAAATGTGGTCGTTCTTTGTCCTGCAAGCTTCATATCTGGCCACTCGCTTGCCCCCACGTGAAAGTAACAACTCCCCGCTTGCACGATTTTTCCATTGCGTCCTGCCGGAGCGCTGTCCCAGTGCACACCTCTAATCTGTAACCTGTAAATGTCTTTATATATCCTATTCACCGCACGTTAGAAACTGTTTCTGTATTTCTGTAAACTCAGAAAGGCACCGTGCTGAACTTTACGCACAGTTCTGTTCTCTTCCTTGTTGTTCTCTTGCTTCTTGCCAGTTTCTGTTTCGATTTTATTCAGTGAAATAACGCTGCCTGTATTTACCACTCCAGCCAGCTCCAGTTCAGCGCTTGTGGTTTCCTATTGTACCGAGTCATTTTACACAGCTAGCCTTCCCCGTGTACAAAGCAAGTGTCTCTTCTAAAGGCTTTGTAAAGCAGAAACACAGCGCCGTGGCTTTAATGAGAGCCTGAATAACGCCGGCGCTTTTCTAAAACTCTGTGGCTTTTTTTTTTTCCACACTTCTGCTCAGATCATCCACTCTGCGGAAAGACGCAGGGATATCCTTCTGGTTTTGTGCCTTGCAGTGTGAATTTAATGGTCCTATTTTAAGTTCATATGTGTATGCTTTTTAAGAGGCACTGTGTCTGAACTTAGAAACCAGAACCAGGGAAATGACACGATTTTAGATAATGACCGAATATATTACCTGTAATGTTGTGGAATGTTTACAAAACGTTTAATACAGTTAATTCCTTTTATCACTTACATTATAGCAAACAGTCGTCCCCTCACCAGCCTCTCTTTAATGCTCTGTCTTGATGTTAATGACGTAAAAAAAAAAAACGCAGAATTTCATAAAACTTACAGTTAGGGCTTTACCTCTGATTTTACAAAGCTGCTGATTCCTTACAAAAATGCTAAATAGAATCTCCTCACGTGTATATATTAAGAATTACACACATTTACACGCAATAAAATCTGTTTGCTTATGTCCCTGTGATGGTTGTTTCTATAGAAACGTTGACATATTACAATTAGTGACTTAATATAAACCTGTGAATGACCTGCTGTTCTATTATCATCAACACCTTCTGACCGATCAGAATCGAGAATTCAGCAGCGCTGTGGTATAAATCATATTTAAGCCATGTGTGATCATCGGTGTGTGAACTTGGACATGAACCCTTCGGCTATAAGTTAACACTCGACACTTTTCTCATTCCTAGAGAGACGACACAGCTCCATTAACAAGCCAGCGTCCTCCTACTCGTCCTCGGCTGCGCTCCCGGGTCTCCCCTCCCGGGCCAGAACCGGAGGAGCGGGTGGAGGCGGCCCTGCCAGCGCCATGCCCGTGGGTTCCTCCTCCTCCTCCGCTGGAGGGAGCAACAACACCCACACAGCCAAAGAGAAGCTGCCTCACCGGAAGCCTCACTTCCCCCCAAAGGTGCTGCACAACGACGTGTGAGTATGCCAAACCACACTGCTTTTTAAAAATAACACTGCAGAGGTAGAATTTTCTTCGATAAATGCTGCAAAATGCAACGCGCATTCTCCGGTGTTTCATTATAGGCTGCCAAATGAAGCCGATTAGTTTGCAGCCATTTTTATTAGCCATTTAGCTTGAAGTATTATACCGTAGGTGGTTTTATGATGCCTCGGAGACGCAGTTTCTGGGTTGTCTAAAGCCGTTAGATAGAAACCGTTCGCTCTAAGCGAGCGGACCTGCGGGAGCTCTTCACTGCAAGTTAGTATTTTCTCAGCTTGAACACACCTGCTGTAGCTCATCAACTAATTATCAAGCCCTGTGTGTGTCTGGGGAGGGAAAACACTAAACCTGTGATTCAGGAATCACACTAGGGGTGAGAGAAATAACTGATACTTTGGTGCATCTCAATCATTGAAAGAAGCCGTGTGATAATGACACTTTAACAGAGATTTGTGCTTGGGTTTGTGCTTGGGTTTTCTTTCGTTGAGCCTAACATTTTTTAACAACATAGACTAGGGCTGTCGGAATTTTTTTTTTAAAACATTTATTTAAAATCAAAAGACTTGTATTGAACAAACCAAAGAAGGTGGAAACTGGGTTGCTTTCTTAAGCAAAGAATTGAGTATCAGTCCGAAACCGTGCTCGTAAAAAAAATACCACGAGACGTATGCCTAGTGTACATTGTCATGTTAATGAACTGACGACAGCGATCTGGCCGCATTTCACGATTACGTACACATCTTCCTACGATGCAAGTAACATTTAAAACTTCTTATGGTATCACTGTAATAGAGAGCATGAGGGCAGACAACCTGAGCACGCAGAGCATTACGCACAAAGATATAATCGCGAAAACAAAGGCGCAAGGGAAACTTTCGCATGCAAGAGCACTTCAGCTCGGCGAGCACCGAGACACGCGCTTCTTTTCCCACACTCGCCACCATCTACACTTTGCTTACGAGTCAAGATGAAGTTCACAGTGCTTAATTAATCTGGATTTTACATCTTCACACATAAAAATATTAATGCAGCAATAACGTTCACAGTAATAAATCACAGCAGCAGTTCACATCAAATCCCAAATAGCTTCCTATTAACTATATAGGTTCACTATAGGGTGCACTATATGTCCAGGTTGATTTCGTGAGCTTGATATTGTAAAGATAATATTACTATTGTTAAAATTTAAACCATAGCCAATTTGAATGATTTGTTTCGGCCATTTTAATGGAAACACATTAAACGTAGCGATTATACTACAGGTTTTGGATTTATAACTAGCAGTCTACGTGATCATGCTTTTGAAGTAAATTTGGATTCAGATTATTATTACCCAGTATTTCACTGTGACTTTGTTCCTCTGTATGATGTACAGCTGTAATATCATTTGCTAATCCGTTTCAGTCCGACATGCCTGAGTACACAGAATAACCCGGTATCTTTTTATTTTATTTTTTTTGGTCCTCTACCCCACCCAGTTTGACCCCAGCTGTCAAAGTGGAGAAGATCCATGTGAAGATGGACTACGCCTCCTCCAAACCTGGCCATGCGCCTGCTTCTTCCTCTTCCTCTTCTTCCTGCAGTACTGTGAGCTCCTCGCCCTCGAAGCCAGGCCTTAATAGCCAGTCTGTACCAAAGGCTCATCAGCCGTCCCCCGGCCACATCCCCAACGGAAAGGGCCACCTCTCTCCGCTCAGCAAGAAGCAGGACAGCAGCACCAACGCCAGTAGCAAAAGACCCACCAGGAAAGTGTTAGGTGGGTTTTGTGGAGTTGGAGTGGGACAGATGCTGTTTTGCTGATAATTTATCCAGATGTTGGCATCGAGGGATTGAGGTAGATGCTTGAGATGACAGTGAGCGATAAACTGGTGACAACATGTTCAGTTTTAAGAGTAGTTTATTCCAGAGGGTAATCATACTTTTCAGGCTCATACGAAGTCTTATTCGTGTCGTCACATGACGTTCCTGTGCGTTTTCATCCCGTGTGTTGAAATTACACAATGCTCCATGGCTCCGTTACTTAATTTAAAAACTATTTTTTATAGAACCATTGATAGTTTTTTTTTTTTTTTTACTCTGTTTATATTGCATTGTATTGTGTTTTACCGTATGTTTTGTGTTTTGATTTGGTTTCTCCGCTAGAACGCGAGTTCAATCCTGATGTTCATTGTGGCGTGATGGATATCGGAGCACGTAAGCCATGCACAAGATCCTTAACATGCAAGGTTAGTCCCACCCAACTTACACACACTCAGACACACACATCACATCGGTCCCGTGAGTTTCAAATATACCGAGATAACGTGAAACATACAGTTTAGTGATACACAGTTTAATCAGACTTTAGCTGTTTATATTGGAAACGCCACTGAATCACTGCCAGCTTCTTTTCCAGCGACAGTATGTAGCGAACGTTGACTACGTTTCAGAGTCTCGTCTTTCACGGACGCTCCCCGGTACTTAACGAAGTCTGTCCTGTAAAAAATGAGATTGTGTTTGAGTAGGAAAAAGTCTGGAAATGCATTCAATGGCAGAAAGTTTCATTACTTGGGTAGCATCGACTGAAATATACTGACATACGATGTACTATGTTCAAACCCACTATTTTGGTTATAAATTGAGAGCCTGCAGTCTTTCTCGCTAAAGAGAGTCAGCCATTTTTATCAGAAGTGAACTTGCTCCAGGTCGAACACAAACACATTCTGACTGACTATTGTTCAATGTTTTCATTTCTATTGTCAAAAATGCGGTGTGATTTTTTAAAATTTTTTTTTATATATTACAACAATTTTTAAACATTTTCTTAAAATGCTTGTAGAATTAATTATACTAATAATTAAGGCTTAACTGCCCCCCCCCCCCCCCCATACAGACACATTCCTTAAGCCAGAGAAGGGCGGTGCCTGGGAGGCGGAAGCGCTTTGACGTGTTGCTGGCGGAGCACAAGGGTCGAGCCCGGGAGAAGGACCTGCAGCAACAACCGCATAGGATGGAGCCATCACAGCAAACCCCACCCCCTCTCAGGGAGCCCCACCCACCCCTTCACCACGGCAACCCTACGGTCGTCACCACTGACGCAGCCAAGCTCTTCTCCTTCAGCAAAGCCAAACCCCACAATCCTGTGCTTCCACGGTGAGTCAGCCCTTTCATCGTTCCTCCTCTCTCACTCATCCCTCACTCTCTCTCTCACTCTTTCTCGCTCGTCCTCACTCTTTCTCGCTCGTCTTCACTCGTCCTCACTCTTTCTCACTACTCCTCACTCTTTCTCGCTCCTCCTCATTCTTTCTCGCTCGTCCTCGCTCTTTCTCGCTCGTCCTCGCTCTTTCTCATTATTCCTTGCTCTTTCTCGCTCGTCCTCACTCTTTCTCACTCCTTTCAGAGACCATAGTAGAAGCAGATTAATAAAACACACACACACACACACACACATGTACAAACCTACAAGTGTAATGTGAACAAGTATTGACACTGTATTGATATTGCCTTTTTGTTTTTAACAGCAGTAGCTCTCTCAGTGGGCTGAGCAGTTTAGGGGACGCCGCCGCGACCCCTGACCCGACCCTGCATCCCCACTCAGCTCTCATGCCCGACGGTGCGGCTTGTCCCTCCAGTGATGAGGGCGAGAACGAGGAGAGAGAGGAGAGCATGGACAAACTGGACTGCCACTATTCAGGTTACCATCCACGGCCAGCTGCTGTAAGTACTTTTCTCAGTCCTCCAGGGTCCTCCAGAACATCTTTCAGTCACTGTGATGTCACCAAAAATATTCTATTATCCCTTATTAATACAAAATTAATGTCTAATGCATAGAGGATTGTATTCATTTAGTCAGTATTAGGGGTTGGTTGTTAAGAGAGAACAGTGAGTCAGGCTTAGTGGTGAATGTCAAATGCACTCATGACGTCCCACAATGCACTGCAGAAGGTTTGTCCGATTGATGAAGAATACCCATAATGGTCTTTTAGGCCACTAGAACACTATCTTGGATACAAGTGTAAGCGTTACATGAAACGCTTTGAATAAAAACAAATAACATCAGAATTTTTTCAAGCAGCAAGCAGGCGATTTGTTTCTTAAACATGCCAGCTCACGTTAGAAAATGTAATGACGTTCACTGTGACATGGATTTTTAATGATCTCTCCTCTGTTCGACTAGTTCTGCACTTTCGGAAGCCGACTGTTCGGGAGAAGCTGTTACTCCTTCGACCGGCGCTGGGACCGAGTCCGGTACGCGCTGGTGGCCATGATGGACAAACACGTCAACTCGCTGATGTGGAAGTGAGTAACACTCCTTCTGTTATAGAACTAATATAACTCGGACTTAATAACTTTAATAAAATTATTTTGATTTTACATTTTATTTACAAAAAAAAAGAGCGATCAGTGCTTATATATGGGTGTATCCTGCAACAAGAGAACACCATGACCATATCAGTGTCCAAACCTGATTTAAAGAGGGCAGCAGGTGACATATATATATATATAACAAGAGGAGATGGTAATATATATATAAGGGTTGGCATTTCCTTTATTACAGGATATTGTATCACATTCAGAAAGGTGAATGAAAGTATCTGTCGGCCATTTTAATTACGTGTTTTAATGAAGGAACATCTGTTAAAGCAAACGGTTTGAATGTCTTGTTGGTATAAATGTAATTTTGTCATTAAGGGTGTGCAAACTTTTGCACTTGCATGCAATATTTGTAGCTCAAGTGAGACAACTTGAGTGTAACTCTTCATTTAAATGACTTTTGGTGCCACACACAGGTTTTCTTAAACTGATTATAATAAGAACAAATATAATTACCGTAACATCATCTGTTATGTTTCTTTAATTATCTAATTGAAATGTGAGTATTAAATGTATTTTACCTCCAGACGTTGTTTCTCATCTTGCTTTGTGGTTTAAATCTCGCAGAAAAATCCCACTCGCGTTGGAGAATTCCTCCTCGTCGGCAGTTACGTCGTCTCACCGGTCGAGCACAAACTCGCTGTCCTCTTCCTCGGGCTTTCTGAGCCCCTCCCCTCCACCGCCTTACAGCCAATCACATGACAGCAAGCCCACACTGTCGTACGGGACCACCCTAAATGCCCGAGTCACGTCACAGAGGGCCGGAGAGCAGCTCACTTACAGCGCCGGCGGCTCCTCCAGACAAGTGTCCTCGTCCTCACCCCAGATGCCTTCAGCACACTCGTCCTCGCTGCCCTCCACTCCCGGCTCGAACAAATCCATCAAATCACGTACGGGACCCAAGCACTTCTGGGTCAAGGAGCCCTCCCCGGCTGCGTTAGCTAGTCCCAGTGCTAACAACAACAACAGCAGCAGCGACACAGGCGGTGTGAGTGTGAGTAGCAGCAGCAGCAGCACGATCAGCCTCGGCTCAACAAAGAAGCGCAAGAACAGCTCTCTGCTGAAATACGGCGCTGAGTCCTCCCCTTCATCCTCCTCTTCCTCTTTGAAAAAGAACTGTATGGCGAACTCGGGCACCTCAGGGAGCAGCTTCCACTCCTCGCTAAACTCCACGGCGGCGTCTGTGGCTTTTTCATCGTCGTCGTCCTCTTCCTCCCACGGTGCAAGTATGAACTGCCCACCAGGCCGCGGCAACTCGATGAGCACGCGCCAGGATGCAGCCGAGCCCATCAAGCGCATGAGCGTGATGATGAACAGCAGCGACTCGACGCTCTCGCTCGGCCCATTCGTGAACAACCCAGACGGGAGAAGCGACACAAAGAGGAGGAAGAGTTCACAGGCCACCAGCAGCCTCACTGGCACAGCTACCTGCACAGGTAACGTAGAAGCAGAGAGCCACTTTTGTTATATGGAATTTAATTTCTCAAACACGCGCGCACAAACACACACCTCCTTCATATAGTAAATCTCCTGTAATTTGCTTGACCTTCATTTGCATATTGGAACATGATTGGCGCTTGTATTTTATGATGCAGTAACACTTATAATAATAACTAACTTAGCTTTTCCAGTGAGATTCTCAGCTCTAAACCACACGAGTGAAAATTTTTCAAGCACTGAGCAAAGAAACAAAGGATGGCGGACCGTGTTATTGCTTTCTGTGAGCACTGGGGCTGATCTCGCGTTTTCACACATTAAAACAATGATGTGTCATTTAACCATCACTATAACTATTTAACTCTTATATCTGGCTTTTTATTTTTATTTTCTGGGCATGTCACAATGTGTAATTGTGTGTGTGTGTGTGTGTGTGTGTGTAGTAATGAAGTGTTCTTTGCCTTTTACAGCATCTACAGTGGGAGGTGGAGGGGCACAGGGGCCTGGCAGGCCCAAAATGGCCAAGTCTCCAGCCATCAATAACATTCACGGCAAACACACGCGGCCCATGCCGGGAACACCGGGGCTTCCTAACAACTCACTTATACATCAGGTGTGTATGGATCTGATGTGTGTGTGTGTGTATGTTCTGAGACAGAGAGGTGCTGCATCCCAGTTCGCCTACTTACACTATGCACTAAAAGTATGTTTGTTTGTTTTTTTTCTGAAGAAAAAAAGTATGCAAGTACCGGGACATACTAACATGTCATGTAACGGAAGAGAACGTTGTTGCCTAGTTATGCACACTGTCACCGTAAACAAACTCCTCGTTGCATTTCAGCTTTTCTTCATTCATTATTCCTTATATAATTTATACTAGATCATTTAATTTACCATTCCCTTGATTAATTTTTCCACATTTCCTGTACACATCGCTAAAATTTGGTGACTCAAACCGTCACAAAGCTCCTCCTCCATCGCGCAAGGAGTTGTGGGCAATATTGGCTGAAAAAGTTTGAAAATCTACCGGAAACAGTAGACCATCTGGGTACCTTTGGGATACTCATTTCAACATACAACGATTTGGGACACACTAATTCTAATCTCGGATACAATTTAGGCCGAACAGTAGGATTAATTGGGATGCAGCAAGGGTTTGCAAACGTGCTTAGTTGCTAAATAACCATGATTGTGTTGTGAATCATGACAGGGATCTGTATGAAAATAGACAAAGCTAGACAGAAAATTTTATGAGCAGTTTCCAATAATGTGGGAATGCTAAAATACAAGACACTGTATATAAAAAAATGATTTCTATGGTCTGACCCAAAGTTTTCTCATTATCCCATTACTTAAGTACGTATAAATTGCTTTGAATGATTTATTGCTGAAATCTGATTTTCTTCATGTTGTTTTTGTACTTGTATACCTCTATCTCTCGATGTTTGTGTATAATGCAGTACGAATGCAGTACAGAATTTTAACACGCCCCTTATCATCCTGTCTTAGCCAAAGGCCCGTCCCTGACACAGGTGGGCCGGCTCTGGGGGTGCGAAGCGGTGGAGCGGAGCTCCCTTAGCGCCCGTCACGGCACACTGCACGAGGCCTTCTTCTTCTTCTTCTTCTTCTTCTTCTTCTTCTTCTCTTACTCTCAGCTTCCCACAATCCTCAGGGTGGAGAGCGCACTGGGCCGCTCAGTGATGGCGCGCTGGGCATCACACAGGTGGAAAATACACCATGAGAGGGGTACATCTGTGTGTGTGTGTGTGTGTGTGTGTGTGTGTGTGTGTGTGTGTGTGTGTGAGGTGGATGAGATGGCAGTCGCCCCAGTGGCAGGCAGCGTGTGCTGCAGAGGTACAGTTAAGGGCTGGTACAGGGCCACGCCTACACTACTACACAACGTCAGACGGACTTCAGGGGCTTCATTGGCGAAAGGAGCATTCCTGTCGATGTTTTTTTGCGTGTGCGAGTGAGTGTTCATGTGGGTGATACCGGAATACTGGAAATGAAATTCTGTGTGAACTATGAGTGTTTGAGGGTGGTGCACAGGAAAAGGACGGAATATCAGGAGTCTCTGAGAAGAAAAAAAAATGCAATCCCGTTTAGTTAATAAACATATTTATTGTGTAAAAGGAGGAGTATATACAATAATGCAATTCAGCACATTTTAGAGAAAAGTCGTCACCGTATCCAAATGAACAACCTAAAGGCAAAAACGCTGAGCATTTAATTAAGTCTTAATGTTTCTTCATAAAGCATTTTGTTTACATACAGAGACTAATTGCATCTCCTGTAAAAGAAGATGGAACGAAATGTTATTTTGCAGCTACATTTAAATCAGCAGAAACCTCCTTAAAGATTAGTTAAAAATGTACTTAATTTACTCGCCCAGTTTGGTTTAAAATCACTTATTTACACTCGCGTATCAAAATTCAGCACTGCTAATGAGTCAAACTGAAACCTTTTCTTATTGAAAGGTACACAGCTTTTTCTTATCATTTCCACGCTTACATTAAAGGAATACTTCAGCTTTCCGTCTCTATCCACCACATGTATATGTGTTTACCACGGACAAGAATTCCTACTGTCCCAGAATATCCGTGTTCTAAAAACGGTTGTCATTTTGAATTCGCGTTATACATTTATATATTTTAGGCTGAACATAGACCTCTGTCCTAAGTGAGATGGAGTAAACACTACATGTGCTAGTGTCTGGACCACACTGCAGGCAAGGGCAGCATAAGGCTCTTCTCATGCCGGTTCTGCCAACCATGGACCCAGATGTTCGCCACAGCAGTCAGGAAGAGTTCACAGGAAGGCATGTATTTGGGCAACACCTTCAGATCTGTGAGAATGCTCTCCAACCAGTAGGTGGTACTCGCCAACTGGCTTTTTATTCTGGGAAGACATCGTTTAACATCCCCCCCCACGATCCACCACCATGTCAGCTTCTTCCCCTCGACATCTGAATTAACAGAACACCATGTGAGCCCATGACCATTGTGACTTCCTACAGGTCTGCGAGTGTAGAGATAGAAGTCAAATTTGTTATATTGAAGAAGGCTTGTTAATTTAAAAAATAATAATAATGCACGACAGATGTGGTGGATAGAGATCAGGTTGAAAATCGCTGGAGTATCCCTTTAATCAGTTATAATGAAGCTAACTGCTTCTTGTCCTCTTGAAAGCTGACTTTTAAACGCTTTTAACCAATGATAACGTCAGTCATGTTACCAGTGAGAACTTGTTCGCCTATGAGAACTGTCAGTTTTTATTCAGTCCTACAGACCGTTAGACAGTCGAACAGATCGTTGATCACCTTTAGTACCTGTCAAACTACATCAAATCTCCCTTAATCACTACGGCTACGTGGAGACTTTCAGGCTGTAAGGGACAAGTGCTTGTCTAAACACACTAAAAGAGATCATGCAATTTATTATAAAACCTTAAAGGTTTTTTATTATTATTATTATTATTTTTGCAACAATGATGCACACCTACACTATAACAACATTGTAACACATTGATGTTGTCTGTTAGTGACTCAACAGCAACAGCAGTTTAAGGAATACTTCACTCACACACGTTTGTGTGTATGCAGCTAAGAACGAATGAAAGACCGTGACTTAGCATGATCATTTCCTTAATTCTACTACCGTTCATCCATTATTGGCAGAACAAACACGAGTGCTTTCACGCTTCATGTCCCCCCCCCCCATGAGAAAAAGCGAGAGCACCTTTTCCGACGCTCGCAGTGCAACCATAACAAAGCTCTTAGCTAGTGTCCTCTAACTAACTAGCCTATTGGCCACAGAATAGTGTTTACTCAGTGTTTCTCCTGGTTGAGTGGGAACCCTGTGTGGTTCTTCAGGCAGGTGAGAACGCGGCAATCACGTTTGCGCCAATCCACGAGCATCTGAGCGAGTGAGTCGACTCGACTGGATGAAGTGAATCACGCATGCCATATGCTTAGACGTGAGCCGCAAAACTGAGCCAAAGCACAGAGCTGTAACTCTGCAGAAATGCCACGTGTTCAGAACATTTAGGACTGCGAGCAGAAAACGGGGAAATATATATAATATATATACGCAGGACGCAGTTCGCAGAGTTGAACTACATTTATAAATCACGTTAATACGTTTTCAGACCGACTCGCCCCTCAGCCAAATGTGAAAGCAAACCAAATAGCAAACGAACCAAAAGAATCAGTTTCGCTCGGGGAAGCTGACTAATAGGTGTAAAAGCACCTTGACCAATATTTTTCACAGGGACACCGTGCACTGTTGGTTGATGAGGTGGGGGTGGGGGTGGGGGAAACATGCCAAGTGTGAAAGCAGCCTAAAGTCGTCCTTTTCATCGGCAATACACAGAACTACAGAATACGAGACAAAGTACTGTGAGAAGCTCCTAAGGTGATTCTTAGCCCTGTAGCCACATATTCTCGCACACACTGATCAGTGAATTCACAAGCAATTCTCCAACTTTTGGTGTATCAAATAACCACAATGTTTTGTTTTCTACTGCCACTTCCAATAATGACTAATCCCGTCCTAACGTAGTGACGATAGATCTCGCAGGGGTCGTAAGCTTCGAGAGTATTACGTATAAAGTCGTGGAGGTGTGCAGACCTTTCCGAAAAAAAATTTCCGAACTGATGTCAGTCAGCGATCGCAGCGGAGGAAACGAGAGCGACATTATTATCTTGTTGTTTTTTTTTTCCCTTTTTTTTTTTTCTCATCTTTCCTTCTTCCTATCTGTTGGCTTTTTTTCTATTGATGAATATTGAAGTTAACCCTATTTCAGAATACATATTTTGATAAAAAATAAAATGTAAAAAAAAAGAATTGTACAGACGGAAATGTATTTTTGCACAGGCATTTTCTTACACTTTTTTTGGTACAGTTGAGATCGTTATTATTTATTTAGTGAACGGATCAGTTTTAAGATTTGAAGTGGTTCACTGCCAAGCCAATAATGCAATATGCCTCTTACTCACAAAAACGGAGCTTCTTCTTTATAGTTGTGGACTGAAATCCTTATGAAGGAGCGTTGCCACCACAGTGGAGAGAGTCATCTTTTATTATTCTTTTTTTTTTCTTTTTCCTTTTTCCCCTCTTTCCGTTAAGTGAAATTAAGTTAGAGGATGTCATTAAAATGGCCCCAAAACACCAGATTTCACCAATCACATTTCACTAGTTGTTCATGTTTAAGGACCCCGGGGACTACGGGAAAAAGCAATTTAATAACAAGCGAAGGAGAGTGAACACTTAATGCACCACCGTTGCCAAACTTGTTTATATTTCGAAACACTGCAGTCGTTCTTTTGCAGCTTTTTAAATAATAACGAAGTGGAAAAGTGCCTGAATTTGTTTCTCACCTGTTTCAGCAGTCATTTCTGTTCCACATATTACGCAAGTGTTCTTTATATAAATGGTTTTGTAGGATCCTTTTTTTTTTTTTTTTTTCTTTTGTGTCCCATGTTGTGATCCTCTTCTCCTTTCACGAAATAAATCAAATCACGTCCCGCCGTTTCAATACGGTTTATAACACGCCCTCGTTATCTTTCCCTTGACGTGGATGTAAACTACCACTTGAGTGGACACTCAAGAACAAAACGCAGACTTTTGTAAGAGCGGAGTCGATATCATTTTCCAATGTGAATGACATGCACTTGTATTGGCTGGATAATTACCTAGCTTGATAAAAAGCTAGCAGATTAAAGTGATGAAACTGTCATGTATAGATGCAGTATGTATAAATGTGATATTTCTAATACATTAAGTATTTATTGATTTTTTTTTTTTTTTTTTTGTGGACATTTTGCAAACGTTCCCAGTTGATTTCTGGAGACTGCTCCTGAAGTCTACACCGATGTTAACTCGGGCCTTCAAATGCACATAAATAGGTATTGAAACATCTCTTTAAGAAGAAGCCGCCAGCTGCCCTTCAAGTGAAAATGGTGAGGGGAAACTCGAGGGCGTGTTTAATACAGTATTGGAACGCAGCCCTGTGCTAATAGTTCATATCTTCCGTTTCTTTGACGGCTTTTTCCCCCCAATGCAGTCAAGTTCACAAATGAAAAAGGCGTGGGTTTTTTTGTTGTTGTTTTTTTTTCCTCTTTCTTTTCTTCAATCCAGATTAAGATTGAATTCTCTTGTCCAATTTATTCGAGCTCCACTGGCAATGTTTTCATATGATGGAACTGTATTTGTTAAAAGAAGCACAGATGTGGAATGTGAATCACAGCTCGGAAACATCGACACAGAGCCGAGAAAATAATATTCAGTTGTGTAAATTTGAGGGTTTTTGTTTGTTTTTGTTTTTAATCTACATAATCCAATCATTTGAACAGCTGGACTTTTGTGTGTTGGCTGCTATGTAATTCATGAACAAACATAGTAGGTTAGATTTACGTAATATTTAAAGAAAAAGATTGTATAGTCTATTTGTTTTGTAACAGGTTTTCTGTAAATAAAAAAAAAAGTAATTTATACTGTTATTTATAAGAAAAGAAATACACGAGTCTGTTCTTCTTTGTCGCGTCGGATGCCGTTTGTTTCAGGTACGCCCAAAAGCTGGGGAATGTCTGTTGACATTAAACACATTGATGAAGGCGGCTTTCTCTGAAAAGGTTTTATTAGATACTGTACATAAAACAAAAGTCAAGACAACCGAATTGTATCGGAACAACCAGCAAATGCCTAAAGACGAAAATCTCCTGCTGTGTAAACATGCTACATGTTGATGACCCGAGAAAGCTTCTGCACTCTGTTCAGCAGGAGGTCACCTTTCTTTATAGTTTCCTGATACTGCCAGTTCTTACTGTCAGGCCTGGGGAGAGAGAGAGAGAGCGAGAGGGTGAAATATCAGTACAACATGATGCTAACAACCGGTTACTAGCAAAGACAGGCTAGTACTTTGACAAAGACAGGTGTATTAGAACTGTAACCATTTCGAAAATAAGTCATATTATTCGTCTGTAAGTAAGGATCTTGATTCGTTTCCCTATAAACGTGACCGATGCCGTCAGATATTTTGTTTGGCACATAACCATAACACTACTCTAAAAGGAACGTCTTTTGACATTAATCAACAATCCGGAAATGCTGGATTATGTACCCTAAGGTATCCTGCAATGATCAGATCGAACGAGATCTGCAGAAATCTCTAGAACTTGCTGCAGTCTCTGTTCATTTATCTACTCTAGCAATGGAAAAATTGTGCTTAATGAAGGGAAAAAGTTGGCAGAAAGTTGGCCTGGGTGTTCCACAAAGCTGTCCTGTGGACAGATTGGACAAAAATCAAAAGCTGTTTGGAAAAAGAAAAAAAAAACCTCATCCCATTTGTGAAGCATGGTGGTGGGTGCATCATGGTTTAGGCTGCTATTAAAAGGTCTGGCTGTGCTTTATAATAATGAGTAACTGCTAACTTTACAATGTCTACTAGACCTGCACAAAAAAAATATCAATTTGTTTCTCAAAATTAATGCGATTCCGTTCAAGACTTACATCTGGTCAAAGAATTGTGATCTTATTTCTGTCCTAAATAGAAGGCTGAGGTCACTTGTCCCTTTCAGATTTACTTTTATCAAAACTATGCATGCCTGCTTCACTCATCTTATCACTCATCATCTCCATTTGAATCCTGAATTAAAGTTTCGGAGAATATATAAATATGAGTGTAACACCCTGACAGAATTGTAACCATTACAACAGATATGTTCTTTACACAGTAGATTAACAGTTCCTCGCCATCATATGGACCACCAGGTGGTTCTGATTTGCCCGGCCGAAGATGTTTCTTCTGATGCTCTGCTTTTACCTGTTGGTCTCGACGATCTCGTTCACTTTGTCGATCTTGCAGTGCAAGCGGCCTGCGGCGATAAATCGCGAGAGCTCCCTTAGGAGGGGGGAAAAAAAAACCAAAATGTGGATCGAGAAAACATGTAACGGTAAATATATTAAAACGCGTGATAACGGAGGACGTGTACGCACTGGTCGATGAACTCCGTGCTGACTCCGAAGGCCTCGGCCATGTAGCCCAGGGTGAGGGAGCGGTACGACTCCAAGAGCTGGCTGTAGGCCAGAATCCGCATTTCGCGCACGTAGTAACGGTAGTGAGGGGCGAAGAGCCAGTCCCTCTTCATTTCCTGCTCCACGTGAGCTGCAGCGGCGCAAACAGCATAAAGCAAATTTAAAAAATGTAACAAATGGAAGCACAGACTCGTCACTGCGGACTCTGTGATATACACACACAAACATACATATATATATATATATATATATATATATATATATATATATATATATATATATATATATATATATATATAAATATAAAAAATACATCAGGACTCACCCAGAGACTTGAAGAAGACGGAGTAACGGCACTCGTAGAGGGAGAATAGGTACTGACGCACTTCAGACAGACTGTGCAGCACCTCCAGAATCTCTGCACCTTTAATCACCTGAAAGAAGACCAGTGTTCTTAATGTTCATGTTTTTAATTAATCTAAGGTTAATATATTTGTAACAAAAAAATCGAGATTGTTCATATAGTGTATAAGTTTTCTGTAAGGAGGTAAGACTTTCTATTTATAGCTGCTATAATTTACATAAATTCCATATCATTAGCTGCACCTACGACTGGGTAAAAATGTCTGACGTGCTGCTGTTTGATTAATAAAAAAAACGTAATCATTGGCAAATTTCTGTGGTACAAGAGGAATAAAACACTTCAGGCCGTGCTGCTGTAGGAAAAGAATCGACTGCAGTGTAGTAATAACAACGTTGCTGCACACTGATTATTTTCCCACAACAGCATGTCGTGAAGTGTTTTATCCCTTATTGCAGCACCGCTTTCTCTAAACCCTTAACGTGCAGGCGCGAAACAGCTCACCTTCTCCCTCAGGTCCGGCCTCTTCAGCGCTATCATGCACACGTAGACGGTGTACGTGACGAACGTCTTGTAGTCCATGAGCTCGTACGAGGTGAAGGTGGACACGGTGTCGAGGAACAGCTCGGCGGCCTGCTTGAAGTCTCTGATGGCGACGCAGTACAGGCCCTGATACACCTTCAGACGGTTCCTCCTGTCCCAATCTCCGCCCTCTTCGATCAGACTGCCGAGGACGAATGAAACGTTCACACAAAGAAGCGCCTCGAACATTCCCGCGAGCAACAACATGAAGAAAACGTGCTGTATTTTACCTCTTGGCTTTCTCGGTGTTGCGCGTGATGAGATCGCTGTCCATGTAAAACAGCCCGATCCTCAGCAGGTAGAAGACGATGTCTAACCGGTGGCCCAGGGCTACGGTTTTGTCATAGGTTTTCCTAAAGGCAGTCAGAGCTCCTTCCTAAATCATGAGGGGAAAAAAAAAAACAAAAAACAATTAAACGGTGGTGAAAAATCATTTGCACAGTTTTTCCCCACGCAGTCGAGACGTGTTTAAAGTCGGACACTCGGTTCTCTAGAACTATGAAGATAACGAAGCTTAACAAGCAATGGACGGCTGTGTGTCTCACCGCTATGTGGTGTAGGACACATCTACACATCTCCTGTAATCTATAAACATGAACTAAACTTCATCGCGAAGGCCGTAACGTTAAGGCAGAGCACATGTTGGACAACCACTCGATCTCTTCCGTCACCTTGTCTCCAATCCTAATCAGATACTCCGCTTTGGCCATCATGGCGTCCCGGATCTCGCTCTCGCCCTGGTTCTTCTCCGCGTCCTCCAGGACCACGTCCAGGCGCTTCAGCTCGTCCTCGTTGGCCTTCTTCATTTTGCTCAGCAGGTCCGAGTCCACGGGCCACTTCAACTCTTTACATAAGGTCTCGTAGTAAGGAGCCATGTCTAAAAAAAAAAAACCACATGGCACAGATATTACCGCTGATAGACGACTTAAAGTGACACTAAACACTTTTAATAAATAAATAAAAATAAATAAATAAATAGATAGATGAAAAAGAATGACAAATAAAATGAATACTAATAAGATCAAATGAAAAAGTAAGATTTTATTAAAACGGTTTTAAAAAAATATAAGAATAATAAAAATACAAATAAAAAAATTATAAAGATTAAGATTAAAATGTTTCATTATATATATATATATATATACACACACACACACACACACATTTTCTTTCTTTCTTTTTTTTTAACCAAAACAGTGCAACGAAATAAATCCTATATATTTTTGCCTGAGGTTTTTTAAGGTGAAATATTATTATTAAGTACACAAACAGTTAATTATATAATTGTTTATTGACTAACGAGTATCTCTATATTAATATAGAACAAACTGAAAACGAGCTCTAACATCTATTAAGCCACAATTTTAGCCAGTTATTTTCCCATCCGCATTCCGTCAAACTGCGCCTCCTGCGCGATGATTGGTTAATGCTACACAGGAACTACCCCACTGATTGGATCGTTACAGCGCGAGCCGCATCAACAGCCAATCGAACTCCAGAAGGCGTTTTTTTTTTTTTTTTTTTTTTTGGTCGCATTACAGGTGGAAACGATACCGTCGTTAGCCTTCAGTTAGCAAGATTTCACGTTAGCTCATGTAGCCCCAAGGAGCAACCCATACAGCGCTTAATTACAGTAAGGGTGCAGGTTAATATTAGATTATAGTATGTGGAACTGGTTTATTAACTCACTGTTCGCCCGAATCGCCTCCATTAGCTCGGTCTTCACTTCAGCGTCCTGTCTGTGGTCATCGAGAGTCAGCAAAAACTTCAGCTGCGCGATCCTCAGGTCGGGGTTTTTGGGTAATCCTTCTTCTTCCAGGTTTTCCAAAGGCATTCTGGCGAATCTGGTGTTCGTTTGGCGGATGGGAGAGAAATGATACCGGCTGGAGCTGACACTGACAAGCAACGATGACTATGAAGAAATCTAAACAACAGAAGAAATGTATGAAATCCACTTCCGGCGAACCGCAACTCAACGAGGTGAAGAAAAGAGGGAGCGCGTGCAGGGCGCGCACAGAGGAGAAACGCGCTCCTGACGCCTAGCGGCCGGATTAATGCATTACAGCCAGCAGCAATGCTGAGGTGAAGTGAAGTGAAGTGAGTCTTTACTGTCATTCTGTTTTCTCATGTTAGGAATGAAATAGAATTCTTTAATACCACTTAACATGAAATACTGTCAGACAAGAGGAAGTAACACAGTGACTTGGCCTGCTTATATACAGTGCTCTCCATTAATATTGGCACCCTTGGTAAATATGAGCAAAGAAGACTGTGAAAAATTATTGTTTGACCTTTTGATCTTTTGTTTAAAACAAAAAAAAAACTATTGCAAAAACAACAGATTAACAAAAAAAAAAAATCTTTGTTAAATATAGGTGTGCAACAATTATTGGCACCTTTTAGTCAATAATTTGTGCTACCTCCCTTTGCCAAGATAACAGCTCTGAGTCTCCTATAATGCCTGATGAGGTTGGAGAATACATGGCAAGGGATCTGAGACCATTCCTCCATACAGAATCTCTCCAGATCCTTCAAATTTCGAGGTCCACGCTGGTGGACTCTCCTCTTCAGTTCACCCCACAGGTTTTCTATGGTTTTTAAGTCATTTTTGTGTAGATTTTGATGTATGTTTTGGATCATTGTCCTGCTGGAAGATCCAACCATGACCCATTTGAAGCTTTCTGGCAGAGGCAGTCAGGTTTTCATTTAATATCTGTTGATATTTGATAGAGTCCATGATGCCATGTATCCTAACAAAATGCCCAGGTCTTCTGGCAGAAAAACAGCCCCAAAACATTAAAGAGCCACCACCGTATTTAACCATGGGCATGAGGTACTTTTCCATATGGCTACCTCTCTGTGTGTGCCAGAACCACCTCTGGTGTTTATTGGCAAAAAGCTCTGTTTTGGTTTCATCTGACCATAGAACCCGATCCCATTTGAAGTTCCAGTAGTGTCTGGCAAACTGAAGACGCTCGAGCTTGTCTTTGGAGGAGAGTAGAGGCTTTTTTCTTGAAACCCTTCCAAACAACTTGTGGTGATGTACGTGACTTCGGATTGTAGTTCTGGAGACTTTCTGACCCCAAGACGCAACTAACTTCTGCAATTCTCCAGCTGTGATCCTTGGAGATTTTTTGGCCACTCGAACCATCCTCTTCACAGTGCGTTGAGACAATATAGACAGACGTCCAATTCCATGTTGATTCATAACATTTCCAGTTGACGGGAACTTCTTAATTATTGCCCTGATGGTGGAAATGGCCATTTTCAATGCTTTTCCTATTTTCTTATAGTCACTTCCCATTTTGTGAAGCTCAACAACCTTTTGCCGCACATCACAGCTATATTCCTTGGTCTTACCCATTGTTATGAATGACTAAGGGAATTTGGCCTGTGTTACCTCATATTTATACCTCTGTGAAACAGGAAGTCATGGTTGAACAATTTCCTGTTCCTAATCACCCAGGTGTACTAAAAAAAATGTAAAATATCAATGGGAATATACTTCAGCTATATTTCTCTCATATGAATTCATAGGGCTGCCAATAATTGTTGTACACCTATATTTAACAAATATATAATTTTTTGGATAAGCCTGTGTTGTGTTTGCAATTGTTTGATATCCATGAGAGCAGAGTATTTTTGTGATTTTTTTCTTTTTAACAAAAGATCAAAAGGTTAAACAATAAAGACAATTTCTCACAGCCTTCTTTGCTCATATTTACCAAGGGTGCCAATATTAGTGGAGGGCGCTGTATATATATTATACAGTGGATATTAAATTAAATATATTAAAACATTGTTTTAAACCATTGGACAGGCATTCTGTTTTTTTACACATGAATTTTGTTGTTTAGTTATTTAAAACTAATTTTCTGTAATTAATGATAATTCTATCAAAAAAAGAAAGAAAGAATAATAAATAAAACATATATAAAGAAATAATAATATTACTACTACTACTACTACTACTACTACTAATAATAATAATAATAATAATAATAATAATAAGAAGAAGAAGAAGAAGAACCTCAACAGTAATAATAATAATCATCATAATCATAATAATTTTATCATAATAATAATAATAATAATAATAATAATAATAATAACCATTTTTAAAGTGAATGAATGAAGATTAAATAAAAATATTTAAAATAATAATAATAATAAATAATAAAATAATAAGATATCTTCTTTAAACTGTTTTAAATGTTACTACTAATACAAATAATAATACAACAACATTAATAATAATAATAATAAGAAGAAGAAGAAGAAGAAGAACAACAACAACAACAACAACAACAACAACAACAACAACAAAGTATGGATCTAGTCCAATCTGATTGGCTATATATTTTAAATGGTTTACATTACTTTATATTATACACTGGATGTGTAACAGTATTTTACATTTATGGACTTTTATCATGAGACATATAATTTAGTGTATGCTAAAATGTGTAGATATTTTCATGTTGCAGTGTATCATTATATTTATAACTAATGATCATTAATAACAGTCTCGTGTCTCAGGTCCAGGGCTTTGCCTGTTATTACAGTTATAGGTTTGAGAGGATTTTTTTTTTCTTCTCTTCATTAAAGTCTTTCACAGAGCTCAAGAAAGTCAGTGTTTAAAGCTCCATGTGGGGACTATAAAGCAGAGCAGGGGATTAAACACTGTGTTTAAATCAGAGAGCGTGTGGAGACTCGTGAGTGTGAGCTCTGTAATCATGGCTGTAGTAAAGTCGCGCTCTCGTATCCATTAGACTGTTCATTCAGGAGCTTTTGAATATCAGTGCAATTATTCTATAGCTGTGATAAGCCTGAGGGATTAAAGAGAGGAGAGCTCACGTGATGTTCGTGTGAAGCTGCTTTTAGGCTGCTCTGATGTCCTTCTAGAAACTTTTTATTTATTTATTTATTTATTTATTTTTTGATTGAATAAATCTATTCGATACAAGTGGAAGATTCAAATATTTGCCATGAAAGCATCACTCGTGTGTTCCGGGAAACAGGATGTACGGTTGCAATCAAAATGATTCAACCCCCATTGCAAATCAGGTTTATTGTCAAAGTTTACTTGACTTTCAGCTGTTTGCACTGAACAAATCAAACAAAAGCAATGGTTCAACACAACGGATTCTTCAAGTGGTTTCCGCAAATTCAACTGAAAATGCAACTTATAATGACTTCTCAATGTTGTTCAACCCCTTCGTGGCATCTTTAGTACTTAGTAGAGCACCCTTTTGCTGTTATGACCTGCTGCAAACGAGATGCAGAGCCAGACACCAGCTTCTGGCAGCGTTCCTGAGGAATCTTAGTCCATTCCTCATGAGCAATGGCCTCCAGTTCAGTTATATTCTTGGGTTTGCCTGCTGCATCCGCCTTCTTCAAATCCCACCAGAGATTTTCTACGGGGTTCAAGTCAGGTGACTGTGATGGTCCTGTAGAATCTTCCAGGACTTCTTCTGCAACCAAGCCTTGGTGGAATTTGAGGTATGCTTGGGGTCATTGTCCTGTTGGAAGGTCCAATGATGCCCAAGCTTCTCTTAACTTTTTGGACCATTCTTTTGACTTAGCCATATTTCTAACATGCAGCCAAAGGTGACACTCAACAAACCCTGAGCCAGTTCAGGTATTTCATGTCTTCTAGCTCAAGCACACCTGGTGCAACTAATGAAGCCCTTGATTGGTTGCATCAGGGGTGCTTGAGACAACCCCACTTGAGCTATTTCAATTGCTTTTGTTTGATTTGTTCATTACAATCAGCTGAAACTGCGATGTGAAGTACACATGCACTTAAAACAGAAAAGATTTGACCTGTAAGCGGTCTGTTGAAACTACGGATGCCTTGTGAGTTCCTGTTTGAATAAAAGCATGAGCAGGGGGCGGAGCTTATTTCTGGGCTGTAAAAATCCGAATAAATAAAGAAAAAACAACAACAACAACAAAAAAAAAAAACCCAAGTGAGATCCATTATGGGGTAATATTGCAGATTAGAGTTTTGCTGAGGTATCTTTGAAATTATGTGATTGTTACGGGTCTTTGAACACGTAAAAAAAAAAAAACCCGCAAACCGCACCTTTAAGTGCCTCACTAAGCATCCATGTGCTTTTGATACCTACAGTTGCTTTGATTGATGGAAAGCGTTTTACTAACTTTGGATCTGATAGTAATTATAGAAATTAAGTTGTTTGTTTGTTTGTTTGTTTATAAAGCATTGCAGTGGTACGTATATTTTTGCATCGTCCCTGTTTTTGCTGGAATATATTTTCCCTGCATTTCTGCGTATAATTTTCAATTTTTTACTTTTACTTTTCCATTACGTATTTTAACTTTATTCAAGCTACTAGAAATTACTCTCCATTTTGTTAAAATCGAGAAGTTCACTGTAGGAAATTGCTGACACATTTTTCAGACATCTGAGTCCAAATCAAATCCCCTCCCAGACATCATGCTCATATTATATAATGGAATATTTAACACACACGGATGCCTGACCTCTCAGGCTTGTTGCATTAGTAGGATGCAATCCGACGTAAAAAATTAAACTTATTACCTGAAATGCGTAACCGAGCGTTTGGTCAAAGTGAGTCAGCAGTGTTACGGAGTGTGGACAGACATGTTGAGCTCCTTGAAACAACTGGTAAGCAAAGTTTTTGCTTAATTCTCTAAAATAATCTGTTAGTCGTCTGATTCTGACTTAATTGTTTTTTCGGTTAAAACAGTCGGCTGTAATTTAATCATAGGCAGGTTGAACACTGAAGCTGTGACAGGAAACAAGAGTTAATAAAGCATAATTTTTCAATTTAGATGTACAGTTGTTGAAAGAATAAATAAATAAATTGTGGTACAATAATAATGCTACAGCCCAATATCACAACTTCCCAGTCTTACTCTTAAATAAAGCAAATTCTAGCAAAACTGCTAGAAATATTTATTAAAACAGACCTTTTGGGAAGATTTACACATTACGAATCAACATATTTCAGACTGGGTGCACATCCGCAGCTCTAAACATAGTGTTAAAAGAACGGCTCGGCCAAAAAAATAAAAAGGATAAATAAATCATCTGTAGCTAGGGAAAGTTTATAGCCTCCAGTTTAGCAAAACCGGGAAAACTTCCCGTAAACTATCCCTTTAACAAGGTAACGATGAGATTTCTTTCTTGTTGTGACCTCAGTTTAAATATAAACTCTTAATGACTTATCATCGAAAAAAAAAACGTTGAATATTGGAGAGGAATAATAGAGCGAATCTGAGCCGATCCTGTAACAGATTGAAAAAGATTTGGATTTGGAAAAGGGTTTTTTTTTTTTTTTTCTTCTGGAATTGGAAATGTTTGACTCGTTTCAGGTCCAGGGCAAGGCTTTGCTCTTCATCATCGTTCTTGGTCTGGGAGGATCTTTTCAGGTCGGATGCCACCTCACACTGATCAGCTCTCCATCTCCAGTAAGATTTTTTATTTTTTTTTTTATCCTCTGTGTCATTTATGGAGGCCTCCAGCAAACTCTCTGAGGAAAAGTAACGTGCTTCCGGGGGCCAAGCAGGAAACATCTAAATGAAAGATAAAGACTATATGATCATTATTATATAATGATTATGATATATTAATCAAAAATATATATCGTTTTTAACGTCAACATCTTGAGCAGTATATTTATATCAGTATATCTTGAGCAGTATATTTAAAAGTTTATTTTGCCGTCACTGTCCACAGTTCATTAGGAGCTTTATAAACAGTAGCTGGACTCTGCGGTACGGTGAAGCTCCAGGAGAAGACATGCTCACACTCATCTGGGCTGCAGTCGTGGCCTTTTACTCTATTGGTGGCCTCTTCGGCGCCGTAAGTGTCGGGTGTGTCCTCAGTCATCTTGGGAGGTGTGTGGTTTTTTTTTAATTTTTATTTTTTATTTATTTGATGTATTCATTTATTGTTTCCTGTTTACTAATCAGGACTTAATGTCTCACAGAGTGTCAGTCATTAGGCAATAATTTTTAAAAAAATAAAGACATTAGGCAATAATCTAACCAGAACCCTAGCAGAGAGTTCGTACACTGAGCTCTGGTTAGATTATTGCCTAATGTTCTTGTCTTTATTTCTAAAGAAGACATTTACCTTCCATGTCTTCTTTCTTCTTACCTTCTGGATTGTGAATCCTTCTCACAGAAATAGAGCAATGATCTGGAACAACGCGCTCAACATCGTGGCTTCAGCCATCATGATGACAAGCAAAGCTGCAAATTCGTTTGAGATGATCATGCTGTCTCGCTTCCTGTTCGGTGTAACCTCAGGTAACCTCTGTCTCTCTGTCTCTCTCTCTCTCTCTCTCTCTCTCTCTCTCTCTCTCTCCCTCTCCCTCTCTCCCTCTCTTTAATTCAGTTGCGAATACAACAGTGTATAATGGCACCCTTTATGAAATTTTGCAAAAATGATGTATTAAAAGAATAACACATGCAATAAGTGATACTTTCAGCTCAAACATGCAGCTGTTTTGTATAGTTTTCTTCTTCTTTTTTTAAAAAATTCTTTTTTAATTTTGTTTGTGTGTAGCGTTTTTTTTTTTTTTTTCCTACAAAACACTGCTGTTACTCACTTTTAACTGTTTTTTTTAAACAATTCATATTTTGAGAGTCCTATCATGGAGAGAATAACAGCATCACTCCATTTTGTCTCCTTATGCTCTCACTCCATTTTGTCTCCTCGTACTATTTATTTATCCTATTCATTCTTTTACATTTTACATTACGTTTATATCATTTTTATTGAGTCATTCTGTTACTCTTTGAATTATTGCTACTTGATTGATGTAGCACTTTGAGCTACTGTTTGTATAAGAAGTGCTCTATAGATAAAGGTGTTTTTTATTATTATTATTATTATTATTATTATTATTATTATTATTATTAGTGGATGTCCTATTCAGTTCATACCACAGGGTTTCAAAGATGTCATTAGATGGTCATTAATAAATGTATTTCTTTAAACCATTCATGTTTTGATTTTTTTTTTTTTAAAAAGCTCCTGAACTCTGATCTTATTCTACTATTCTACTATTTTTTTTCTTTTAAGGATTTGCTGGGAACATCCATTCCATCTACCTCGGAGAGAGCGCGCCCAAGAAAATACGAGGGACAGTGACAGTAACGACGGCTATTTTCGTGGGCATCGGAAAGCTGACGGGGCAGATCGCAGGTCTGAGGTGAGGGAAATGAGACCCCACTGAAGCGTGCAGCTCTAATCCTGCTGAGTTTAATTACAAATCGCTTAATAATTAATAATCTGCTTTAGCCTAATCCGTGTCTTAGCCTGGTCTAGTGATGTATACGAAAGAGAAAATAAGATGCTGTAATACTTATAATTAGGGTTTAAATTGTAGGGGAGCTCAAGCGAGATGATCTCCTGCACCTTCAGTTTAATAGGAGGAGAAAATGAGCTCAAAACACTTGACCCATTAGGATGGAACTAGATTTAGCTAGAACTTCTTGTAATCACATTTCCATGATATCAGTGCTGAGACCTCTGTATAATAACCAATTAATTGAACAGAACATGAAACCCCAGATATTAATGGCTACTTTTATATCCATCAGAAAATCAATGGGGCAAATGGCAGGTCTGTGGGGGGGGTTAACTGATTTTGGAAAATGAGAACTTACTGAAGCATAACGATTCATTTGCAAACCAAATCTATTAAACATGGCATGACATTAATTATGGTTAAACCCAAATGTAAAAGCTATGTAGAAGAACACGTCTGGACCTCTTGGATTTAATGCTGTTAAGTTCTATAAAAATCTGTCTAGCATTCGCATTGAAGATTAAAAACATTTTTGTATCTGAATAGAAAAGAAGAAATCCTGTCAGGTTCGCCTTAGACCTCAAGATCATACAACTTTTTGAATATCACTGAATGAATATAACATAGCTACAGTATCTGGATACCACGATCAGTGAAGATTATTAAAAAAAAAACTGGAATATAACTTCAAATCCTCTCAGACATATGACCAAGTTAGCCTGTGTTAGCCATATGGTTAGTATTCATATTGAACAGTATGAAAATCTTTGAATATTCATTTTTTAAAAACCCTCAAAAATCCAGATGAAAATAGCATATGTTAGCTATTTTGCTCGCATTAGCATTGAGGATTAGAAACACATTTTCATATGAAGTAAAAATCAGATATTCTGTCAGGCTAGCATATATTTGCTAGCCAGCTAGCATTAGCAGTGAAGACTATACATTTTTTGAATATGGTTTAAAACACTCTCCGAGATCTTATCAAGTTAGTCTATGTTAGCTATCTGGTTAGCATTACCAAAGACGATTTTGTGTGATTGTTTTAGCAACAAAAAGTGTAAACATTTTTGAATTTGACTCTCAATCCTGTCAGAAAACCTGTCAGGTTAGCTTCTGCTAGGTAGCTGCCTGTATTAGCTGTTTGTATATAATTGTCTCGTTGCAGTTCGCGCCGTTCTCATTTGAACAGCCTTCATATGTTATTAGCAATGTTTATTAGACACTCTGTGTGTTGAAACAGTGAGATCCTGGGTCGAGAGGAGTTGTGGAACGTCCTGCTCTGTGTTCCAGCGTTTTTCTCTTTCATTCAGATGGTAACGCTGCCCTTCTTTCCTGAAGCACCAAGATATTTACTGATAGAGAAAGGGAAAATTGAGGAGTGTAAAAAAGGTGAGAATTTAGTTAAATCCATCATGACGTTGCATTAAAGCAACAACAACAAAAAAATGTACGAATGGGCATCATGAACACTATTGTGCTGTATTTGGTAACCTTAATAAAATGGAGAAGTTAAGTTAACGTTAAGTAAACGTTTTATTCGTCCTATACCGCAGCAATTTGTTATACCAACGCTTGCTTTTTATCCATTTATAGTTGCATTTAATGTTGAGAAGCGTCTGTGAGACAAATCAGTTTCTGTTATCACTTAGCAGTTATGTTTTTTTTCTCACTCATGAAGTAAATAAGACGAAAACGTAGCTTGAAATCTGGATCGCAGTAAAACCGTGTGCTGTTGCAGCGCTGCAGTGCCTGTGGGGTCCGGGTGACTTTACGCTGGAGATTGAGGAGATGCAGGTGGAGCAGGCCACTCTGAAAGGACAACACAATAAGAGTCTGCTCGAGCTGCTGAGAGACTCGGATGTACGCTGGCAGTGTCTCTCGCTGGTCATCCTCATGGAAGCCATCCAGTTTTGCGGTATCTCAGCAGTAAATATCCTAAAACATTACTTTTCATTTGTGACGCTTTATACAGTTACGTATCTGCTGCAGAACGTCAGAAACCTGGGATTCATGACTAGTTTGTGATGCATGCCAGTTATTTAGGACAGTAGTAATAAGTGAAAGTGGACCGTTCGTGGTTTTCCACAACCAAACGATTGCTTTGTGTTCATCTCATCCTAAATTTGTTTAGTTCTTTATTTATTTGGGGCCTCAAAACATTGAACATGAACACATAAAGCTAGGCGCTTCACACGAGGGTTATCAGTCATTAACACGGTAAAAGAGCAGTCTTCTTTCTCCCCCACAACAAAAATGGCAGATGAGCAAATGAACCCATGAGTCTAGAATGACTGAACGTTGCATCAGTCTTTTGAACAATCCATTATTAACTGACACCTCTGGAAGCCCCGCCCCCTTCCCACCATCTTACATTAGTAATCTGTGGCAAAAGTTTCATACAGGCGAGACCCTCCGGACCCTTGATCCACCAGTACCAGTACCTAGCTCAGAAAATGGAGAGGAGTTTATCCTCACATCACCTACACACAAAGACACTTGCTAATAAAGAAAAACATCTGGGGTTTAGTTGTTGAAAGTCCACCTGAGCTGTGCTTCGAACCATGACATACACACACACAAAAAAGCAGACTGTGAGCCTGTTTTACAAATGACACCTCAGGTCAAAGTTTAAACAACAACCGGATAAAGGCGGTCGACTGGTGAAGGGATAAATTTTTTAAAGAAAGCAAATAAGAAGCAAGTCCTATTGTGTGGCTCTGTGGTGAAGCACTTGACTTGTAATGCTGTGGTACCTGGTTCAAAGCTCACTCTGAGTATTTTGTTTTATTTTTATTTTTATTTTTACTATGGAAGGGCTCGAAAGATAAATGTGCAAAAAAAACCACAGGTTTTATAAAAACCAGTAGCTCAGCAGGTTAGAGGGGGTGTGGATGAGTGGTGTTGTGGCTCAGGGTTTGATTCTAATTGGGACTAAATTGCAGGACCTAAATGAAGAAAGGCAGGGGTTATACCCATGTGGACTGAAAGTAATATTTTGGGGTTTTAAAATTTTTTTTACCTTTAACATTTAAGTAAGTAAAGTAAGTAACTTGGTACTAACTAACGTAAAGTAAGGAAGGTAAGCGCACCTGCCTGCCTACCCCTACCCACCAAAAACAGTATAGTTGATAGTAATGTGGTTGATATTGCATAGCAAGATAACAGTTAAATATATGTGTATATAAAATATGAAATTATATATAAAATAAGAAAGCAGGGGTGGGGAATATATATATATATATATATATATATATATATAATATATAAAATGGCCCAGAGCAGCATAACCCCTCCTTCCACCTCTCCAGGAGCCCCAGGTGGGACATACTGGCTTTCACTCTCTTTCTCTCACTTTGCCAGATTTAGTGCCCCACCGGGTTCCAGCACCTTCAGCTCGCCAGAGGCGGTCTCGATCCTGTGTGCTTGCAGGGACAGCCCAGACCTCACCCCCAGCCCACTGAGCCACCGGTGCCTTCTGATGAACAAATGCTTTTTTTGTGACATTTATCTTTCACTCAACAACACCTGTACACAAAGCTGTGTTTATAAAGAAAATACATCTCCTCAGCCAGGCCTTGAACCATGACTACCTGATTCACACTTACCTGCTCTCTTACCCCCAGTGCCACGAGTACCTACAGATGTCTGTGCTATTTCTGGGGGATTGGGGTTATCTTTTACTTGACAACACACACATGTATATATATCTGATATATATATGCGCTTCATCTCAATATATATCAAATACAGACAGCTCAGACTTCCACCCCTCAGCATATATATACACACGCTTATAAGATAACATGCAACCTAAACAAAGCCTTGAACCATGATCGTCATACTGTGAAGCACACACATCACTGCTTACCTACCCACTGCACCACTGTAGTACAGCTCTACTGAGCTTCATCTCAGATCAAATATAGACAGCTCAGACTTCCACCCCCTCAGTATGACACTCACTTCGGAAGATGTTCCACTTCCAAATACTGAAAAGTATAAAGAGACTTTACGGCACAATGGTGGTGCAGTGGGTGGTGTTGTTGCTCTGTAGATTCAGGTTGTGCGGTTCGATCCTTAGTTCACGTTACAGTCCGATCTGCCTCATGTTCAGTGCTCCTTAGATAGGCTGTTGCTCCAGGATGGTGTGCTTAATGAAGTAGGGTGATATCACCATGAACAAGATGTAAAATACAAATGTGTATTGTACATTTATGCATTCATATTGCACTCCTACTCTGTTTCCACAGATCAGCGTTTTTGCTTTCAGCATCTTCAAGGAGGCTGGAATTCCCGTGGATAAGATCCGGTACGTCACCCTGGGCATCGGGTTCTCTGAAATCCTCACCAGCATCATGTGTGTAAGTTGTAGATTACATCAGAGCCTGTATAACCATACAACCCGATGTCACGGTTTTCCATATGCGAATTAGAATCGAACCGTACTGGTGTACTACTACAACACGTTTGCATATTAGACCATGTTTATGAGTTTATGATGCAGTAACACTTGCCTGTAACTTATATTTTCTAACGTGGTCAGCATTTTAAACATTTCCACATAATTATTAAAGCACAGTTTATAAAGTTTAGGGTGTGTTAACAAAAAAAAAAAAATAACGGTGTATTTCAAGTGAAATGAACTTAGAAACATAATTAAATATCATTGTTATTGTATCATCAATAAAAGTAAACATAACGTTAACTCCCTGTACATGATGTTGTACTATCGCTTTACGACGTGTTAATGTTCTCTCACACAGAGCCTGGTGATTGACCGTGTTGGAAGGCGAGTGCTGCTTTGGGCAGGTTTCGGGATCATGGCAGCCATTATGTTATTGCTCACCATCACACTTCAGCTAAAGGTGACTGTCTTTTATTTCACACCAACCACACCGCAGGACGTCCTGTGAAAGCCTGGACGTCCTGTGTTTCGGGATTGGAGAAAAAAAAAAACGTCAAAGGTAATTGCGACTTTATACCTCGCAATTCTGACTTTTTCTTCCTCGCAATTTAGACACCCACTTGACGCCGTAACTGAAATGTGACCAACTTCAGGTGACAGGCGTGCGCTAATGTCTGGTTTTCCTCGTCTTGACTAGCTGATGAGTGTTGTTCTTACTGTGGCCTATTTTGATGAGAACGATTGATGCTTCGTCGGTGCATTCATTGTAACTCTCTAAATGTTAAGTTACCGTCTAAATTGCGAGGAGGAAAAAAAGGCTGAATTGTGAGCTGTAAGCTGTAAGCTTGTAACTGCGAGAAATATTCAAAATTTAGATTTTATGAACTCGCAGTTGTGGGAAAAAGTGTGTCAGAATTGCGAGATGTTATCTCAACATCGCGACCAAAAAAGTCAGAATTGCGAAATGTAAGCTCATAATTGCGAGAAAAAAAAAGTCAGAATTGTGAGATATTAACTCGTAATTGCGAGAAATAAAGTCAGAGTGACGAGATGTAAACTCGTAATTGTAGGAAAACATTAAGGATTGTGAGATGTTAATTCAAAATTGTGAGAAATAAAGTCAGAATTGCAAGATTTAAACCCGCATTTGCGAGAAAAAGTCAGAATTACCTTTAAAAAAAATTTTCTCCGTGGCGGAAACGGGCTTCCATAACGTCCTGTATAGTGTGTGTGTGTGTGTGTGTGTGTGTGTGTGTGTTTGTTATACGAGTCCAGTTGCTATATTAATTAATACCTAAAAACTATTGACTGTTATTTAAACTGTTACTTTCATTAATTAATGACACTTAATTGTTTTTACTGTATGAAGAAGTAATGTTCACACACTTTTATTGTGAAGTATTACAGATTTTTAAAATTTCCCCTCAGATTTTAATTATATGTATAAATGTTTATATTTAATATGTAGCTTTAGTTCTGGTAAATATATTTCCTGAGACTAATTTTGAATATGTAACTTAAAATACTTAGCAGTCCGTACAGGATTTCGTAGACGTTTTTTTTTTTTTTTTTTTTTTTTTTTTTTTGTGATTGTTGCGGCCATAAATGCTTGCTTTGTTTTTTTTTTTTGTTTTTTTCTTCAAAATTTGCGATGCAACTTTTGTAGTTTTTTGTGCTTTTTTTGCGGACAACTACTTGAATTGGCAAACGATGGCATAACATTTTTTTTGCACGGCCTTTGGCAGTGATGTTTGTCCGTAAATGAGACCATTTAGCTGTACTCATGTTCAGCACACGTGAATCGAAGAGTGCTTCGGCTGAATGCACGTTGTGATGACGTCACATGACGCGTCTCGGCCCAAATCTGCCGTTAAAAAAAAAAAAAAAAAAAAAAGGGGGCAAAAATCCTATAGGGACTGACTTATGATAAATTATGGAAAATTTGTTGAACCAAGTCTTTAATTCGAGTCTGGAAAGCGGTCCTCATGTGTACATAAATCTGTCCTGATGAGATCATTAACATTAATGGAGTTCATTTTTATTACACCCTCTCCTGTTACCAGGATTATGATTTTTGGGTTCCATACAGCACGGTCTGCCTCGTGTTTCTGTTTGTCATCTCTTACGGAGGAGGACCAGGTAAAACCTTCAAACTTGAATACAGTGTATAAAAAAAGCTGAGAATTAAGCTGTTTGAATGTATGATTAACTGATTTGTTCTTGATCGACAGCTGGGGTGAACTGGCCGCTCAGTTATGAGATGTTTGTCCAGTCCTATCGGTCTGCTGCGTTCACGTTAATAGGATTTTTAACATGGGGAAGCTTCACTGTCTTCGGCTTCGTTTTTCCATTTCTTCTCGTAAGTTTCTTATGTCACTGCGATGGTAAAGCATGTCCACCTTAGGATGATATAACTGCGGATTATTGTGAAAGTCTCATAAATATACGAACTACCAAGCAGACACCACTATTTAATGAAGTCTTACACGCCCACATTAAAATACACTGGAGGAACCCTGTATGCATGCAGCATTGATTTATTTTAACCGTTTCACCCTAAATATGTGTGCTGTAGTGGCGTAATTATTATTTCCACATAACAGCACAGAAGTGTTTTATCCTTCTTATACCACAGCAATATGTCAACACTAGCCATTTTTCTATATATTAAAGAACGAAACGTACATTTTATCCATTTATGGTTACGTTTAATGTCGTGGAACGTCCGCGAAACATGTTCCTTTTATCACTTACGTTATCGTTCCCTCAGCTGCCTCTATCTTGAAGGGAATAAGACAGAGGAAAGCAGCTGGTCATGTTCTTGAGAAACCACAAAGAGTAAAACGCTCTGTCCTGAACATTTTCTCATAAACTTATAGCTCTGTTACAAACCGCTGAACCTCCTGGAGACACCTTCTATAACTGCTAAATAAAAATCTCCTCAAAAATCTCCTGAACAATTCAGTACAGTTGTAAATCTGTTTATGTGCAGCGTCCTCCATGCAAGTCCCTGTATAAGTTGTTACTATAGAAACGATAACGTAGTACAAGCAGCACATTAATATAAACCTTGCAGAAAAAATTACGTAGTGCTGTGATATAAAAAGAATATAAAGAAGACAGTACAATGCAACAATCCAAGTTCAATTGTGCACCGCACTATTATTCTCAAGTTCAAAGTGTGTAATTAGAGCCATTTAAAATGTCCACAGCTGCACTCTACAGTTATACGTATGAAAAGCAGTCGGAAATGAAAAGAATAATCGTGCCTGGTATTTCTGCTCCGACTGTTCAGCTGTAGAAAAGCCTGAACAAAAGCTCACGTAACTCTCGTGTTCCTCAGGGTGCTATGAAGTCCTTCAGCTTTTTGATCTTCTCGGGTGTTTGTCTGGCCACGGCCCTCTACATGTTCTTCATCTTGCCGGAAACAAAGGGCAGAACTCCACTGGAAATCGCTGAGGAGTTTAGAAAGATCAGAGTGTGTGGCTCTCCGACTGAAGACAAATGTTTGGAGACAAAGTTGTGAAATTTTTTTTTTTTTTTAAACACGACAGATGTGATTTTTTTTTTTTTTTGCGTAACTGTTACAATTTTTAAAATTGTATTATGTTTGTGTTCAGATTTTAATAATAAAATGATCTCAGTATCGTAAAACCATGCAGTACTGAGGCAGCTCTGTGACCGTTTCGTCATTGCCTTCTTCCTAGATAAGATTTTACTCTTTTATAAGAAGATTATTATATTACATTACTATATTACAGATACTGCTAATCAGAAATGCGTGTGCACCACGGTGACCTGGTTTCAGACACAAAGACCCTTTTATGATGCCTTTTTTTAGATGTAATTGGGCTGGAAATTTTGCAGAGATCTGGCATCCCTGGGGATTTTAAAGTGAGCACTCATTATGAACTCCACCTCATTGTCCAAACTGATCTTCATATGTATTTCAGTCCAACCCCCCGTGAATTTTTAGCACAGTGGATTTAGGAGTCCACTGGGACTTCCAGTCAGGCTTCATTCTGAGGGAGTCCCGCTTATCGACGCCTGCCAGGCAGCACTTTTTTACTCTGACCTCATTTACTGTTTAAATATACACAGTACATGATTGACATCATCGCGCTGCTAACGAGATGTTTTATCAGTGCTCGGCTGCCAGTCCTTATCTGTGTAAAACTGGGATTTAATGGAGTGTGTTTACTCGCATTCATGTGCTAATGTCAACCGCACTCCAAAGCCGCGAATTCCGACGGAGAAAACGTCGTCTTCAATGCCCCTTTATGACTGACTAACTATCAGACATGTGCATGAGGTTTCAAGAGACCTCGTAATGTGGTGGGACAGTTTTAATGACGCCAACATAAATAGCTAGCAGCAATCAGAAAAGTGTTCTATTTCAGCAATTACAATCCAGGAATGACAATTTTCTCCAATGTTATTCCTTTGCTTGGTGATATACAATTAACTGCTAGCATAGCTGGCTAGCTACTAATCGCTAATCTTATGGGATGTAATCAGTTCAAGTTAATGCAAGATAAACTTGAACTATGGGTCTTGTAGTCTGCCATGTCGGACAAGTTTTTCTTTCTCCTGTCCAAAAAGGGACTTGCAAACATTAGTAGCTAGTAGCATGGTGGTTCGTGATTCGTGGTGCTACAACCTGGGCGGTTGATTTTCTTCATTGATGTTGCAGAACTGCAGTACTAAAAGTCAAATATCCAAAAAAGAACAACGTTTACTATAAAATCTTGTGGTTCACTGGTGGTAGGAGGCATTTCTCCAGGGTCAAAACCCAATAAGGACTCCAATAAGGAATCAAGTGTTGGCTGGGCTAGCTGAAGGTCGGCTGCTTTCATTCTCTAAACAGGAATGCCAAGAGGAAGAGGAGTTAACTTGGATCTTACGAAAATTGTTCTGTTCCTCTATCCTTCCCCTGGAAACAAGTACATTCAAGAGTATACGAGGTTGAATGTTGGATTGATTAGATGTCCTCCTATGGTATTAAATAAGCAGCACTAAACAGAGAGCATCTTCATATTGGTATATGATATGGTTATTGGGGGGGCCCAGTGGGTTAGTGTGGCTAGCATGTTTGCCTTGCACCTCAAACATTTGGGGTTTGAATCCTGCGCGGAGCTTGCATGTTCTCCCCGGGCTTCGGGGGCTTCCACTGGGCACCCCAGTTTCCTCCCCCAGTCCAAAGACGTGTTGTAGGCTGATTGGCATTTCCAAATTGTCCATAGTGTGTGAACGTGTGTGTGACTGTGGCTTGAAATGGGCTGGCACCTCGTCCAGGGTGTCCCCTGCCTTGTGCCCCGAGTTCCCTTGGATAGGCTCCAGGCTCCCCGCAACCCTGTGTAGGATATGTGGTATGAAAAATAGATGGATGGATATGATTATTATTTCATTCTTAAACAGACTGACCGATTTCCAGTCTGAATTTTGCACAATGTGTCACCAGTAGCCAATTTAGTGCCATTGGGACCAAAGACAGCCAACGCCAAAGGCTTGGCAGTGTCAGAAATGTCAGAAATCTCAGCGTGTGAGCGTGTGTCACTATGATACTCGTCTAAAAGCCACCGATAGGAGGACGGCATAGCATGACGGCTAGAAATACGTTAGCAGCAACTGTCCTGTCTTCAAAGCCTTACTCAGTTTTTTGTTGTTGTTTTTTTTTTGGATTGTTTGGCATACTCATCATATTCTGCCTTTTCCTTCAGTTTTCCCAAACTTTCCGAGAACTTCCAGAACTGCTTCATCAAACTGTTTTTGCAGGGGAGATCTTTGCTCCTGAGGAACAGTTTCACGAGAATGGTTACTGAATTGCAGTACATCTGGCTGGTCAGATGGAGGAGATGTTTATCTTCAGAATTTAGGATTTAGTCTGTGGCATTACTGCTGTGGCAAGAAAGAAAGTGTAGAGAGAGAGAGAGAGAGAGAGATAGATAGATGCAGAATGAAAGAACTGCAAAACCAACAAAAACAAAATGAAACAAAGCAAAAAAAAAAGAAAAACCTCGCGTAACTCTTACGATTTTGTGAAAGGCCCGAACCAGAATCCACCAAAAGCTTAAATCCGAGAATGCTACACAGTTTTGCAGGTATTTAAGCTTCAATTAGCATCTAATAGAGCACTGACTTTAAAACTTCCTTACGTACCATGAAAGGACTCATAAACCTATAACCATAAGGACGATCACTTTTAGACGGGAGCCACAGAAGCATTTTAGCCGAGTGCTTTATCAAGGCAAAGTTCGCCCTTGTCTGCTGGAGTGGCAGGGACAATTAGCCCGGTGTCGAACAGAGCTAATGAACAAATGCAGCGCTAACACGTACTGAGAATGACGAGCACTTTGACAGCACGGAAGAGCAGCGTTCGTGTCATCTATCGCACGCCAGTGTCTGTCAGCGAGACAAAGCCAATGGCAGCTGTACAATGACAGTGCAATCTGTTAAGGTCTGAGGGGTCAGGCAAGGTTGCTGATGTATAATTAGGTCCATCGGCATGATTGTGAATGTGGATTTGGGCGCTTCGTGACGGAAGGCAACCATTATTCATCTGGATGTTCGTGAGCGTGGGGGCAGATGGCCTTTGTTTCTCCATCATGAGGGTGACGACGCACCGTTCCTGTCTTTTTCAACAAGTACAGCGCACGCCATTCTCCTCGCCTTCTGGCATCACAGATCTAACAAACGGACTGATAATAATGAGAAAATCATTTGTATTAACGTTAACATTAGCAGCCAAATGGACCAACAAGGGATGCGTTTGCTCATTTTGATGTATTATTTATAAAGCGTAATAATTAGCTATATAGGCAACTGCACGTAATTGGTTACATGATGTATTTAACCATGAGAAATGTCTACAAACTCGAACAAACTAGGTCAATGTGGCTGGATTTTATTCAGTTTCATACAAATGAGATTTCAAAAAGGTACAAATGACACTGATTTGAATGAGAGTACAGCTACCGTAGTAATAATTCACTTAAGTAAAAGTAGTGATCTAGAAAATTACTCAAGACAGTGGAAATGAGTCATCTGGTCCTGGAGTATTTGAGTAATTACTTTACAAATTACATTACGTCTACATTTGACAAGACTCCTCTGAAAATGTTCTCTTTCCCGTTTGTTTTTGTGTAAATTAACCAAGTGAGCTACACTGGCTTGAACACTACCTTTCCTTATATACTGTTGATGGTTGAGGTGATGTTACCACCTAGCTGTTGGGGTTTCAATAGCTTGCTAGATTCATTAGCTAGCTAATTCATACATGTTTTTAGCTACATGGCTATCTAGGAAAGATGCCCCTTGAACATTATCCTGAGAGTTACCTGTAGGTATCTTAGATACCTACAGATCTTAGACCTAGATCTTAGATCAAAGACAACAGGCAATCGCTACTAACATGGAAGTCACATCTTAAGAATAAACACAGCTTTCATATTGTAAAACATCAAAAAAAATAAAATAAAATAAAAAATCTGGCTAGCTAGTCTAGATCACTCAGCTAGCTACTGGCATACCAGTACGTTTCCATAGGTTGCATGTTGAACTGTGAAATGTCGACGTCTATGGGTTTAGGATATTGGGTTTTGCTTTGCAGATTATCATGCCATTTCCCATAGTGGTTAGCACGTTTGCCTCGCACCTCCGGGGTTCGGAGTTTGCATGTTCTCCCTGTGCTTCGAGGGTTATCTCCGGGTACTCCGGTTACCTCCGACATGTGCATGTGCTGTAGGCTGATTGGCATTTCCAAATTGTCTGTAGTGTGTGAATGTGCCCTGCCATTGGTTGGCACCCCATCCATGGTGACCCGTGCCTTGTGCCTCGAGTTCCCTGGGGATAGGCTCCAGGGATTTTCTCCAGGGATAGGCTCCAGGGATTTTCTCCAGGGATTGGCTCCAGGGATCGGCTCCAGGGATCGGCTCCAGGGATCGGCTCCAGCGGTATGGAAAATGAAAGAATGGATGGATTATCACGCCATTTCCTTTGAAGCATTTAAAACTGAAGATACCTGTTCAATTGGGCCAGGGATGCTCATCTGTCTCAGACCCTGCTGCTGCTGACTTTCAGCGGAAAATTGCTTTTGATTTGGATTGGGTCTGGAAGTGGAATTATTTGATATTTGCACATACTGTCTTTGAATTGGCTTACAGTCTTCCGAGGTTAAATGAGTTCTTTCTTTCACTCCGTAACGGTGATCAAAATTAAATGCACAACAGTTGATTTTTTTTTTTATCAAATCAAAAGCAAAAATACTATGATTTAATTGTATTTAAAATAGTTATACAGTATGTATATAGTTCATTACTTTCCACCCCTGGTCTCCACTGAGTGATCATGTATTGGAATTGTGGTGTGACCTTATTAGCATTGTGTCCAAAAATGGTGGAAATCAATTATATCCAGATGTTATTAAAAGTGTATGCTCTACATTAAAACCTCCAGTTTGTTCTTCTCGGGGAGAAAAAGATCCTAAGTGGAACTTCGTCTATTAAAACACAGAAAACACTCAAGGTTGAGATTCGTCGCCTGGGACCGCCCGTTTGACCAGGAGCCCTTAGCGAGTGCTTGGTATGTTCACCCTTTAGCTTCACATCAGAGTGAAGCAAGCTGGCGATCCAGCAGATACCGAGCATGTGTATGCATGTAGTGTTATGATATGCGAGGGATTCACGAGCTCAGTAACACCATTAGCATGCTTGAGAGTGACAAAGGCATGAGCCAAAGCTCTCGGCAGGATTAGCAGTACCGTAATCCAGATATTCCATGAATCTAAAACATCATGGTGACTTTCTGAACTGTGGACCGACTTCCATCTTCTGAAACGCTTATCCTACACAGGGTCACGGGGAGCCTAGAGCCTAACCCGGGGAACTCGGGGCAAAGGCAGGGGACACCCTGGATGGGTTGACAGCCCATAGCAGGGCACAATCGCACACACTGGACAATTTGGAAATGCCAATCAGCCTACAGCGCATGCCTTTGGCCAGGGGGAGGAAACCCCTAAAGCACAGGGAGAACATGCAAAGTCCAAACACAATAGAAAGAGGTGGAATTCAAACCCCCAACCCTGGAGGTTCGAGGCAAATGTGTTAACCACTAAGCCACAGTGCCAAACATTTATATAGATATTCCACCATACAAGTCACTGTGAGTGAGCCATTAGTATAAAAATGATGACGTATTACAACAAGCTATGATTTGAATTACAGCGTGACTACTGTCAGAGCTGCTGTAATAGATGATTAATCCACAATCGGACTCATTCAGCGCCGTGATACAATTCTGTTAAGACTGTAGTTCATTATGTGGAACCAACATACGTTAATTTGCACATACAGCCCTTGAGAAAGACGTTATGTGTCTTGATAGAACTAGGATACACTGCCTAATTGGAGATGTAGGGAATGGGAACGCTGATAGCTTAAAGGGCATTACTGCCAGCCTTGATTATGTGATGTGAGAAACACACCAAGGCTTCTCGTCACTTCTCGTCCCCCAACTAGACCAAGCAAGGTTTTAACATCGCTATACCAAATCGTTAACAGTTTCAACCCACCATTTATGCTGGTGGAATCTGAACCAAGCTGGCACCCAAATCCCGACCACTAGAGTACGAAACCCAGAACTGATCTGGGGTCGGCTTTCTTTCTGCCAGTGCTAATTGAACACACATGATATGGAGCTAGACTGGAAATCTTCGTCGATTGCAGTCACACGATTCCCATTCACGGGTCACTGCCGCGGCGCCGTTAACATTCCTGCGTCCTACAGTTTTGAATAATTAAATCAAGCTATTTTAAGGCTGGGAGTGCTAAGCGGTAATTTGGCACAGTTTGGCTTTAAACTGCGATAATTACAGATTTCAGCAACCTCCGAAAGAGACTCCGCATCCTCCTCAGAGGGAATAAATAGCAGATATGGGAGCTATTCAGGAAGCTGACTCAACACAAACCGAGACCAAAAGGCAGAAAGATTTCAAGCGTAAAAAATTCTATGCAAATATGGGATGTTAAAATGTCTGCACATGTTGCATTCATTCATTTTTATTTAAATAAAAGAGAGTTGTTTTTAGCTTGAAAAGAATAAATATTACAAAAGCTCTCATATATGTCTCCTTTGCTTGTTTTTCATCATTTCAGATTCAGTCTATGAATGATCTTGAATGACCCTGACGTACCCTCATATACTTCTAATATGGATCACTATATGCTTTTATGGAGGACTATTTTGTTCATGGAGGCTGAAAACATCAGCAGGATTTTCCAGGTGCTGCAATTTCAGAATATCTGAAGAGTCCAAAATGAATTTCTTCATATGTTGATCCCATTGGTATCACATCGTTTATGAAATCAGAATAAGGTTCCGGAGGACATGTCTTAACCAGAGAACAGCCTGTAGAGTAGTCTACTATCCAGAATGTAACGTACATGGACCATAAAAGTGTGGACGAGTTATTGCTCTGCAACAATGTAAAAAAAATATATATATAATAAAAATGAAGCAGATCCAATCAAAAGGTCTACAGCACTTTTGAATAATGATCCTGAGGTTCCATAACAAGACCATCATCTCTAAGCTTGAATATCCGATTAGGGATTTTCAAGTTCTGAAGTAAATGACCGACGTTTGGACGTTATCGCGGTCAGGGAAGACGTTTTAGAAGGTAATAAGTACTTGAAGATTACACTTCATTCTCTGGCTTTTTGGGGTGTTTCCTCACTGACCAACTGCATTGCGGCTCTAAAACCACAAGCATCGCATGTATTAACTGCTCATAAATCGTAAGAAATCTAGGCTTGCCAGTTCAACATGCCGTGAAGCATATCCATAAACCACAGTTCATGTTTACTGAAAACCTGTAGCAATGCACACAATGTGGCAAAGTTTTCCAAGCGAACGAGCACTTTACACTCATTTTACAAGTTAGAAACGGCTTTCATAAGGGCATTTCTAACGTCAGATGTGGTAGAAATTCAGCAAAAACTCTTGTTTGATGGTTTTCATTAGTGAATTGGACGTGGTGTGTTTTCAAGGGTGATTTGTCAAGGCTAAAACATTTCTCATATTGTTTCATTCCTCCACACTTAACCCCCACGCTTCAACAGTGAACACTGACTGTAATGCATTCTGGATTTACCCGAATAAATAGTCAATATAATTATTCAGTAGGACCGACAAGGACTCTTGGTGAAACGGCTGCATTTTTCCAACTGAGAATGGGGGGGGGGGGGGGGGAAGGAAAACAGACACGAGATCCTGTGAAGCAGACATGAAGCATCAAGGGGAAAATAATGAGATGAGATTCGACAGCCTGTGCAGATGTAGTCTACAGAGACGCACCATAACCTAGACGGTGCCATCTTCCAAAGCATATTTCCTTTCGTTAATCAAATTGCTTCAGATCCAAGCTAAGCCTTCCCAGGACAAATAAGAAAATAAGAGAGCGCTGGAGTGTATGCAGCTCTGATGAGGTTCACATGCTGAATGAGCACTGCTCAATATGGCCCGGTCAACGCACAAGCGAAGACCGAGAGCTCCGTTTCCCCTGAAAACAAAGAAGCTCCTGTTTTGTTTTAAGCTCTGGGGAGGGAAGAAAAAAAAAAAAAAAAAGCTTGTCTTGCTGATTTCAGATGAACTTTAAGAACTGACTATTTGGCTGAATTTCTACGCATATAGGCGTTGTCTGATTGGCTACAAAGACATCATTCTTTCTTACATTTCCATCAATAAATCCTTGGCACCGCTGCTACTGGAATATAAGAGAACCATCTCTTCTGAACTGGTGGGTGGGAACCCGAGAGAGAATGAGAGACCAGACCGACACATCCCACCCAGTCATTCTCACAGCACCCTTAATGTAGTTCACATGTTTATGCAGCTGTTTCTACAATAACGTTGCCAAATGCTTTTTTTTTTTCGATTTCGATCACCGCAATATACATGCACATCTCGAGGACGAGCATTCCGTGAAGATTAGTGCAAAGACTTCTGAAGCCTCGCGCCTGTCAAAGGCATTAGTGCTTCACCACCTTTACTCGAGTCAGCGGTGTAGCTAGTCAGGTCAAATTCCTCATATTTCAATGCTGCTACATGATTCGATTCCCAGCAGCGCATTACATTAAAGCTGATTTATACTGGGTGATAACAGTAGTCTTATAAGTTTACTGCATGTCACGCTGTTCAACATGGTGTCAATAAAGTTTTGGACAGATTCTGTGGCAGACTGTGTGATATCAATCAGGTTTAGATTCGTACAGTTCAAACAGTGCAATCAAGTTATGACATTTTGGCTACTGGTGACATTTTAGACACTCATCATAGCAGCTTTTAAATTCTGACATTTAGGACCAAAATGTCTGCCAGAACTGGCTCAAAAGATGCTAATGCAGCTGCTGCGGAGCGCGTCCTATTAAGCGACCACTCATTTTAACTTGCACAATTTCCGATTTTTGTCTGCAACAGCATTACCATGACAAAAATCACACAGTGGCTTTTCTAGAATTTCACCCATCTGTTTGATGACGGACTGAATATGTTTTTTTTGTTGCCCTCAAAGCATTGATAGGTATTTTATTAAATTTGTTGAGAGATTTGATCTCTGTTCAACACTCATCATTAGCCAACAGAGCGTGATTGCTGTTCCTCACACGGGGCACCAAGATCTCAGTGCTGTACTGCTGTCCTGTTAAACAATAGTCTTATTATTAATATTAATATTATCATAAACAGTCCTGTTTATAATACTCTATCCATCCATCCATCCATCTGTTTGCAGGGAGCCTGGAGCCTATCCCAGGGAACTCGGGGCAAAGGCAGGGGACACCCTGGATGGGGTGCCAACACGTCACAGGGCACAATCACACACCCATTCAAACACTATGGACAATTTGGAAATGCCAATGTATGTCTTTTGGACTGGGGGAGGAAACTGGCTTCTTTTGCGGACGTAACTATAAATTGATAAAAAGTATGACATGCCATTGTTGGCAGATTACTTTGGTTTAATAGGGAGAAACACTCCATCGTTGATTATTTTCCTATAACAGCATGCCCTGTTGCGTTGTATTCTTTACTTGATACATATTTTGTGACTTTACTGTTTATTTCAAATTCAGTTTGAATTGTATTAGGATTCACTTTTAGAGACAATATTTATTCAACAAGATTAACAGCACAGCTCCTACCGGCGCCAGCAGTCTAGGTCTACTTTGAATCTCAGTATGCCAAAGCAAGGGCGGAAATAATCACTGAATTTTCATAAGCATAGCTTTGTGCAGAGGAAACGTGTGAGAAACAGTGGGCAGACGATGCCTCATCGCTGTGTTCTAATGCATTTATTCATTGAGCAGATGGTGAGTGCATTTTTCAAAGACCACGTCGTGCTCAGATGATCTGGAACCAACACCTGTCAGTCAAACTACTTGCTGAAATGCACTTTTTAATTTCCAATACAGGACAAAAACCAGCAAAGTAACTTGCATGCGTTCCTATGGAATCTCTACATTATACTTAATACATAAATGATTCTATTGTTACAAAATATAAAAATATGTGGTACATCATTTACATTATATTCACTTTACATCCTTAACTTAAGTGTAGTTATTAATTCATTTACTAATATACACATTGAAAGTACTGAATAAACTCATTTAGAAACACACTGCAAGAAGACGTGGCGCAAAACTGTGCTGGCTATAAATGGAATAAAACTAGGCGCAATTGCACACTGGCTGCAGCAAGACCGGGGGAAACCTTTCTAAGAAGTGATTATTTAGGAATATCAAAGGGAAAAAGTATGCAAAAGCGTGTCTTAAGCTGACTTTACTGCATATCGCTCACTGACAACCACACGATACTGAAAAGCAGATTCAAGCGAATCAAGTGAATTGTTAAACTGTTATAGTGGAGGTGAGTGCATTACGGGTGTATGTTAGGAGATAATACAGTTTTTGCTCTTCCTGCGCTTGCGAGTGTGTAACTGTCCTCGGGTTCCCAAGTGACCAGATCCCACGAGTCCGGTAGAACTGTACTTGTGCAGTAACTCCTCACTGGTCATATACCTTAGGTTAACTGGTTTGGGGATTGGCTCTCCCAGGAAATAGCCTTCGTCCTCGGATTCGGAAGACGAAGAACAGGTAGAGCACCAGTCGTCATCATAATCGTACTGATCCCAGGCGTAGCGACCCATGTGGCGCTGTGGTGCTGGGTTCTGAAGTGTAAGGTCTGAGGTTGTGCGAGGGCATGGCCTGAAAGGCTGCTGTCTTAATCTGGAATCGCTAATCCCACCGTTGTTTGGATCCCGTGGACCACGTGGAGGAGGAAACCTGTCATAATCCTCACGTACACGTAACTGTGATCGCTCTGGCATGGGCGGACGAGGTTGGGCCGCCAAATTGAGTGCATTTTCAGAACGGGAACGACGGGAACGGCGCGAGCGGTGATGATGCCTTCGTCGTGGCTCTTCCGGTTCAAGAACACGCCGGTGAGTCCGTTCACTCATGGGTGCCAGACGGGCATTGTGAGCGCTGCTCACTAAACTCGCCCTGTCCTCGTCCTGATAGGTGAAGCCGGGTGGTAGAATTGTGATTCCGGGAGACTGCTGGGAATAGGGAAGGGGATATTTCACCTGCACGGGTGGCTCCATCTCCAGGTACGGCTGCCCAGTGGTGAGGCTACGGAGAGATTCTGAGCTGTGGAACTGCACTGAAGAGTTCAGAGTGCCCATGTTGCTCTTCTCCGAGACATTCATGCCAGAGTCTTTACTCAAGTCGGGCATGGAGAAGCGGGACAAGTGCTCCTGCCTCTTACCGCCACCATCTGCCGAGGTACCTACATTTGACACAAGAAGAGGTAAAAACAATACTCGTGAAGAAGCAGAAATATCATGTCTGAGTCAGAAAACTCATGCCTCAATAATGACAATAAACCGAAATCAAGTCAAGAGCTACCTGTAGCGTTTGACAGAGCTAGTGACTCCATGGAACCACGAGGTGTTTGTTCCAGTGGTGTTAGCTGTTCACCAAAGCCAAGTGCACTGATGGGGTTCCTGCTGCGGCCCAGTTGAGCCGCAACCTCCCTCTCTCTTTCCCTCTCTCTCTCCCTCTGAAAGGCATGCATGCTTATAGAGCGCTTGTCCATGAATCCATTGGATGGCAACTCATTAAAGCTAGCCTGAGCTTTCAGCTCGGACGGGTAATGGTCCTCCGGTTCTGGCTGGAGCCAGTTCTCATTAAATGAATGTCCTTTGACTGCAGATACAGGAGGCCTCTTGGACTGTGCAGACTCTTTGGGCCTGCTGTCTTGCTGGGCATAGGACGTTCTGATGTTGCACTGACTCAGCAGTTGCAGAGGAGTTGGGGAAGATTCATTCCGACTTTCATAGCCATATCTATCAATTTGCTTTTTCCAGGACGGAGGTTCTCTGGTCAGACTTGCGGCCTGACTCGACAGACTCAGCAGGTCCATCTGCAGGGAAAGAGGGTCCACGTCAGCCGAATAGCGCCCGCTAGAACCGTTTCCGCCACTGTTGCTATTGCTACTGCTCTTGCTGGATTTGGAGCTGCTGTGCCTGGCCTCACGGGTTCGGCCACTTTGGAAGGCAGAGTCTGAGGAGTCTGAGCCATTGGCGTCCTCGTTCGCGCTACATGCCCGCGAGCAGAAGATCTGACCCTGTTTGGGCAGAAATGGACGACCCAGTAGGGACTTCTTGCAGCGTGCACAGCAGAAGCAGTCTTCAGTGGCGTGCCAGTGCTGCCCGTCGTACGTCATCTGGCCCTGGTCAATACCTGCGATGGAAACAGTTGACAGATTACACATAGCTTCAAAACGGGGGCAAATATGATTACTGCACTTACGCAACATTATGGCCATGCCAGAATGCCTGAGGAATTGGTACCGCTATTTGCAAGAAAAGTTACGATCCATACAAATTGATATAAACCAAAACCAGTAACTAGAGCTTCAGTCATAAATATAAACTGTAATTTCCTTGACCAGACTCGCTCGGTTTTAATAAAATCATTGTCCGCTCCGCACCGCTGAACAACGCAAACAGGGTGCAGTCAATGAAACACAATCACCTATATTTTGAGGAGCTCTAGTTTCTGATTAAGAAATTGTTTTAGGGTCAAATATCACTTTAAGCGCGTTTTAACGAAGCTATTATAAATATTGATGAGTAAGATAAATGTAGGAAAAAACTCTGAATATCGGGAAGTCCAGTTTAATTCCCTTGAAGTGTAGAAGTGTTTGGAGTAAACTGATTATGCTGCACGCCTTGCACTACACAAATACATTACATTTTAATTACAGCTCCACTTACACACGCAAACTGGCCCCAGTCTAATGGGCAACATCTGTTTGCAAACCATTTTTTTAATCAGTTGCACTCCCATATTTTCTGCGGCCTATACAGAAAATGATTACAGACAGAATTTGTACTGAGTGACATGCCAAAACGCAGCTGGAACTGATGCCGGGCTTGAAACCAATGAGCCGACGAACCGAGTTATTATGGGATGGAGTGCTGCCTTGTGACACAATGGGGGCTAACTAAGCAATGGAAACATTGGGCAATATATGAATAACGTCAATAACGTGTTATGTCTTTAGGAAAGCTCTGGTTTAACTTGGATCACCGTTAGTCACATTTGGAATATTTTCTTATAAGAAACTATCATTTAAATGAACAATTGACATCCTGTCATTTTGAACGATTATTCAACAACAGTTATCGACTAACTGTGGGGTTGAAGATAGAATTTTGTCGTAAATACCTCCCACCAAAAAAAGAAAAGAAAAGTGTAATGGGGTTTGTTCCTCCTGTCAGGATCTAGTCAGGAACAGGAACTAGTTCCTCCTGTTTTGACACTAATATCCTTGACCCACCAATACCGAGGGGTGATCTGCCAAAGCATGGCCCCAGGACACTTCCCCTCCCTGCCAGCAGAGGCTCTGATCAGCAGAATACTACTGCAACCTCTGCCAAGCATTTCAGGGTTACTTTCTGATTTAGGGTTATTTAAGTAACCCAAGTTAATTGCAAAGTCTTGCCGTTCCTTGTTTGTATGTAATTTCTAAGCATTTGTTTCATGTTGACTGCCTTATTGTTTATAGGAACCTTGCCTTGTTTTTAATCAGTGCCTGCCTCTTGACCTTGATTTGGGATCACATGTTCACTCCATTCCGCAGTGGTTCCGTCATTAAAACACTTTTCATTTCGTTTGAGGAAAGATCTCTAGCCTCCATCCACCCTTTATCTGAACCAGATCAGACGCTTCTCAGCTGCAGATCTGCAATTCTCTTCCGAAGAAGATTCAAGGAAGTAGATTTGCCTGGTTCAGCAGACCATTAAGGTGCCAAAATTGACTCCTACCGATATGTTCTCCGCAGGAGTCGCAGTACTCGGTGTAGAGGGACTCGAAACATCCGCAGCAGTACGGCCGACCCTCTTTCATGATGTAGCGCTGGCCACCCAAAACCGTCTCGCACTCGAAACAGCAGAAGTGCTTCATGTGCCAGTGCCTGCCTTCTGCTTCTGTGCACTCATCCGCAAAGATGATCTGAGGGAAAGAGGTGAAAAGCGTGATGGGAAGTGATGCATGGATCCATTTATCATTGAATAGAAGCTAAAAGCCAAACGGTACCCATCCATTACATTTAATTTTAGGACAGACAGCAAGGCTCAGTGGAATCGGTCCCAGCAGCTTTCGCCCTGGGCTACTACACTGCACCAAACACTCTCATATATCAAAAAAAGAAAGAAATATATATATAAAAGCCACAAAATTTTTTAACAAATACAATTTTCAACTGCAGGATTATGTTTCAGGTTCCTCCATATTCAAAATGAACATGAATATAAGACAGGACCAAGAGGCCAGACATCTGAATTATTCATGAACCTTATTAGTTTAATGCCTCCATTAATCCAACTAAGCCTTTACTGTTAATCAGCGGTGTTTAAAAATGAATGTAGTCGTGTGTTTGCCATCTTTCATCATACGTGCATGGCTGTGAAAATATGCCGAAAGCCTGTGATTTCTGCCTTGAAACAAGACTAAGTGTTACTTTTGCGCATACAGACAAACTTCTAAGCTGCTAAGACAGAAAAACTGCAAATACACAATTTTCCAATCCTTAGTCAACTCATCAGCTACTTATCAAGCCCTTCAGAGCAAGGATAAAAAGGAAATGGGGCAAGAAAGTAGGTCAGAAGGACCGGGATTTGGGGACACACGTCACGTTCAGTAATGTACAGCATGTGGAGTATATAAGTAAGGAATAAAACATGATGAAGGCGTGCTGTTATAGGAAAATAATCGAAAATGGGGTGGTGCAATTAAGCGGAGTTGCTGTCACTATGTTACCTGATCAAGATTGATGAAGGTGGCAGAACTAAAACTACATTAATCCCATACACGGTGTTGGTACATGGTGTGATGGACTCGTCGTACCTCGTCGCATGCTGAACATCGCGGTTTCAGTCTCTCGGCGTGGTGTCGGCCGCAGTAGATTTTGCCCTCCTGGTAGAAGTAAATGAGGTCCACCAGGAGCTCGTCACACGTGCTGCACACGAAGCACTGAGGGTGCCAGCACACACCGTGACCCGCCCGAGAAGCAAAAACAGCGATGTCGCCTCCGTTAATCTTACCACCGCACTGAGGGAGAGACAGAACGTGAAAAAGATTATAGACATCGGATGACACAAGTTCCGTCAACGTATAAGAGTAGAGCGCAAAGCCGGACAAACTAATGATCCATTCATCAATTCTCTCCATCAAGCTCACACACATTCACACGCTACGGACAGTTTGGGAACGCTAATCAGCCTACGACGCATGTCTTGGGACTGGGGGAGGAAACCGGAGTGCGCTGAGGAAACCCCGAAGCACTTATACTTTGCAGTTATACTCTGATCATCAAATTTTATTATAGGAGATTATGAAGATTATGCACCGTGTGGTTATCAGTTTGAGGGACACATCAAAGAATTACGCCCGCTTAATAAATTCAATCACGTAGAGGTCAGTGTTGGGGTTTAAATCAGTTGAGTGAACCTTTTTATTACAGAGTCCACCTGATAACAGTGACAGGAGGAAACAGCTATAAATCGAATATCATGGAGTGTCTGCCTTCAGGCCCACGCTCTCCGTAATTCCCATTCCTCACTCCATCGTTCTAACGAGCCGTATATTTTTTAATATCTGCTACATACCTGAGAAACTCTCTATTTATAGGAATAGACACCTTCTGTTCCAGCACAGCTGAAGACAAAATAAATATCTGCAGGTTACAGAAGTGTGTGTGTGTGTGTGTGTGTGTGTGTGTGTGTGTGTGTGTGTGTGTGTGTGTGTGTGTGTGTGTGTGTGTGCGCGGACCATCTGTGTGTCAGGGGCAGCAGAAGGGGAGGAAGGGCAAGCAGGTGGACTCGGGGATCTAAACACACTCACGGAAACCTTATTAACAGCATGGGTAAAGGAAGACTCGAGTTCTCTCTCTATACCAAGTTTCCTTCCTCTTTCAATTGGAATAATAATTTCAGATTTGTGGAAAAACGTGAACGGGAATGACGAGATAGCTAGCTTGCTACTGACCTTGACAACTGCGTTACACTATGGTAACAGAACTGTGGCATATTTATGGCTGAAAACAATAAACCTGCATATTATAGTATATTTTTGTCACCAAAATATGTACTTTTCCCAGATTTCACTTTTTTCCCCCCTCCATCCCAGACATTTTAACAATTCCTCATTTTCCGTCCCCCCCCCCCCCCGGTGCATCTGTAATAAATATAGTTATAAATAAACTGACGTTATTGAAGAATAAGAAGACAGCTTACTCTGATGTTAAAATGCCGAGCTCCTAGGCAAAATGCCTGATAAAGACAGTCACCTGTTCACATATGGCTCCAGTCATGGTGACCGGAAAAGGCCTGACGTTACCCCGGCCCAGGTTCTCCCTCTTCCTCTGGTTACTAAAGAGCTTCAGCTCCCTCTTCTCCTCGTCATCCAGAGCGCTACAATATCGCACCTGAGCAGGAAAGAGGGATTCAGTGTCCGTGTACCCAGACATACAGACCCAGACGTTATTTACATGTCAATAAGACAACAAACCTGCTTATGTAAAAAAAAAAAAAAAAAAAAAAAAAAAAAAAAAAAAAAAAAAAAAAAAGGTACAGGTGTGAAGACAGGAACACGCATTTATTAGTGCAAAAGTCTCACGCGCGCACACAATAAATGTAAACGTTCTCACCTCATTGTCGTGAGGTGGCAGCTGGTGCAGGAGCTGTCTGATGCGGTGTTTCTCTCCGGCGCTGTTCACGTACGGCACCTTCTCCTCAGGCAGAGAACTGTAATACTGATGAACCTGTTTAACAACAGAAACAGAGAGAGAAAAAAAATCCCTGACTGTCCCATACTCCGTAACAGGCAACCAAAGCTTTCAACACAATCTCTATTAACCATCCGTCCATCTATTTTCTGTACCGCTTATCCTACACAGGGTCCCGGGGAGCCTGGAGCCCATCCCAAAGAACTCGGGGCACTGGACAGGGTGCCAACCCATCGCAGGGCACAATCGCACACACGTTCGCACACCACGGCCAATCAGCCTACAGCATATGTCTTTTGACTGGGGGAGGACGCTGGAGTACCCTGAGGAAACCTCTGAAGTACACTATCCACTAAGCCACCGTGCTCCCTGTGTATTAACCAATCAGAAGACATTTTGAGACAGCAAGACTATATAACACATTATATTTACCTGTTACCAGTTCAGTGGAAGACGTTGTCCGTGTGCTTTAACTTACGATCAAATCCAACACATTCAGTCACATCCATACCGATTTGTATGTTTATAACAAAACCTTGTGCAAGGACTACTTTTAAATCCTAAGTACAGATCTCTCTCCATATATTACAGTGACTGTAATTTGGGGGGGACAAGCTGATCTAATGGGAACTGGATTTAATTGTATTTAAATAAATGTGTATTTAAAAAAAAATGCAAACATTTTCATACCTGCTAGTTGTGAACCTTTTCATACATTTCTAATTACAGTAAAAAATAATTTACATTTAATTTTAAAATAACTGAGTATATTTAAGTGTGAACACTTTACCTTTCACTCAAGTACATACTACCAGTTGTTTTGTTTTTTTAAATTTTTTTTTTAGGTTTGATTAGAGGTTAACCACTACTTGCAATTAAATAAGGACAAAAATTAAATAAGCGTTTCATCACATACCTAAATCATTGTATTTAGGGACGTCTTCGTCGTCCAATGAGTGATTTATTATAGGCGAGTGCACTTGTAAGCTGAGATTTGTCTTATAGACCGTATTAGATTATTAGATTTATTTTCTAATTATATAAAAAGTCATTTCTCAGTTCACTTGTTTCTGACTCTGAGGGTTTTCATTTTGACACGATACCCTAAATGTATTTTTGAATCATTTTTCTGCACTTTTTCCACTGTTTGGTCATTGAATTTAACTTAAAAAATAAAATAAAATAAATAAGTCTATTGCAAGCTTACATGTTTATGCAATAAATTAAACACAAACTGTCCGAAATACACCTCTGGGAATGAGGTAAACATCGGGGCAGGGTGTTATTCAGCCCCTATTCTTGTTAACCCTTCCCCCATTCCTTGGCATGTCCTTTCAAACACACACACACACACACACACACACACACACACACACACACACACACACACACACACACACACACACACACACACACACACACACACACACACACACACACACACACACACACACACCAATTACAGTCAGGGTGATTTATAGCTGAGCAATGTAAAGTTAATGGAATCTGCCCTCTCACATCCCCGGCTGTGCCGACACTGAGGCTTCATCTCGAGACCCTGCATGTGTGTGTGTGTGTGTCTATTTTCGCCCACGTGCTTGTGCGTATTTATCTGTAGAGCTCAGCTCTAAATTACGGTGATTAACAACGGAGCAGAGACGTGACCTTTGCACTCCACCTTTTGCGGCTAAGTGGCGAGGACAAAATGAGCAGTTTTGTTGTTTGTAACGTACAATAAGCCTTTCAGGATATCACTGGAGTAATGAGGACACTGTATCAAGCTACGATATAATCACGGTAGTGTTCAATTTGTTCATTTGGAAGACACGTGGGATTTGAACTCACGACCCTGTGGTTGGTAGAGAGAATTACAATCAACTTGATATGATTTTGCAAACTTTGTGTGAAACCTTGGATATTTTGGGGCGTATATATGACGTTCCAGACCCCCTTCTGGCCTTCCACCTCATTACACATGGCTAATGTCTAATGACTTAATATGATAAAGCACCGAGCTCCATCTGCCCTTCCTTATACCATATAAACCCGTCCCATAAAGCTGAACCAAATGGATATCGCACGAGACGTGATTTATAACCGTCGCCGAGGCGCTGCTGTTGGATGAGGAAAACCAGCAAGGCAGTGCATTTCTCTATATTCATCATTCCCTTTTCGGAAACGGATGAAGTACAAAACCACGGATGATGTCCTTTCTGTCTGAAAAACACCAGCGGCCTGTCACGCCAGCGGAACTGGGAATACTCGGAAATGAGAATCCTCGGACGCGAGGCCGTAATTCTAACACGCCTCGACTGCGCAAGCCTTTCCAGAGACTCGCAGTATCCCCTGAAGGAGTGCGCGCTCTCTTTAAGCGCGGACTGATGGCTCTTCCGCTGCTTATCTTGGCCAGCCGGCGGTTTCGAAAAGTACTGGAGAAGACGGGGTTGAGGGATTTGTTCAGCTGAAAATTTCAGCGGTCGGGATCCAATAAATTACCGAGCTCCCGTCCAACAATAACAATCAGCGCTGGTGTGGTGCGGAGATCTGACGAACGCAAGCCAGCGCTCTCCTGCAAACCAGCGGCTCGTGGAAATAACTGTAATCAGAGCGTAGAGATCTGGCCATCCGCCCATGAGTCCGGGGGTCTGGCAACCACCTTGCGCATCTTGGTGCGTACAGCTGGCTTTCATAATACGCAGAAGGACTCTCAGGATATGTTGATGTTTTGCAGGACAAGAATGAAGGCTTTTACATTATTTAAACATTCAACTTCATTTGGCAGAGTATTTTATCCAAAGGCACTTGGTCTCGAGTTACTATTGCCCTGAATAATCATACCATACTGAAGTGATACGAGATATATATATATATATATATATATATATATATATATATATATATATATATATATATATATATATATTTTATCATATAAAGTCCCTGCAGCAACCACAACCAAGTAAAACACCAGAACACCGCTTCCCGTAAATGTCGGACCATATTGTAAAATCGTTGTATGGCTATGAAAAAGCTGTCCTGTCCCACTGATACTTTTTCCACTTTGAGGTTTTCCATCTTAAGGGACTCGTCTTGTGAGAGACATTTAAAGAAAATAAAACGGGCTACAGACTACGTCCTGCTTCCTTTTTCCATGAAGAGTGAAAGACAGCAGCCAGCCAAGTCCGACATGCATAAGTAGTGATGCTTCTCGCTGCTGTGCTGTCCAAAATCACAACGCTGTCCTCCCAAAACAAATCCCATCTTTTTTTTTTTTTTTTTTTTTTTAAACGTTCCAGCAGCACACTGAATCAGCGTATTAACAGCAGTACACAGGCGAAAGAGCAATAAGAGACGGAAATGCAGCCATGTGAATCCTGTGGATGCCTTTGGGCGATCAACACTCCTAAGCCAACATAATTGGATCACTAAACTAATGCCAGTCATGTGAGCTTTTGGAAACAGGTGGTAATCTCTAAAATCCCTGTCTTTTACAGTCCAGGAATCATCACGGAATCATGGGAATAGTCTTAGCATTGTCTTTCCTTGCTTCTGGATAAACGCCTGTAAAAGAGCTAATAGGAAGGAGAATTGTGCAGGCTAGCATTCCTCTCGGCTGTAAATCTCGTTCTTCATTTCCTTTCTGGAGGTGCGCGGTCTCTGGGTGAAACTGCAGACGCGAGCGTTCCGATAACGAACGACTCGCTAACAACAAGCGCACTCTGAGCTTTTGCTTCTGGGCAACTCCGTCACGTTTATCTCACCCCGATGTCACGGATGCTGGCTCCTGTTGGTCAACGCTGGCGAGAAACCCAGCAATTCCACAGCAGAGGTGCAAACCAAGGTCTCGTGGAATGCACGGCCATCCATCAAGAGCTGATATCAGTCCTGATCAGAGGCGGACCACGACTGACTGCGGTTGTGTGCGCGTTTAATAAAACCGCCATCATGACAAATCAATCTTACCCCGTAGCAGCTAACTCGTTTATGTCCCGCCGTGAATTCCGCATCGATTCATTCATAGCCTTGAGAAGAAGAAGAAGAAGGAAAAATAAAAAATAAAAAAAATCGACCACAACCGTTGGCTGACCTCTGAGGGCCAGAAACGGAGACAGTGGACCAGCTTTATTGGTTATTGACCTGCTACACTGTGCTAGTAATAAGACCTCCTTTCAGTTTGGGAAGAAAATGAAACTCGTAGCCATGAATGATTTAACTGGTCTATAAAGAGAGCCAGCCACCCGCAGTGCTCTAATAAAGCCCATGTGAGAATACGCCCAAGCCAAGCACTTCTACAAGAGCTAACGGACTGGTGACGCTGTAAAAAAAAAAAAAGAAAAAGAAAAAAAAAGAAAAGAAAAGAAAACACGCTTTCAAGCATGTTTGAATTTGAAATAAATTTTAAAAGCGTGACAAACTCAAGCACCCGGGCCTGTTCTGATATTTTAGAAGCTAAAACAAGACTCACTATGGAGGATATGGAGAGCGAGAGCGAGTGTGTGTGTTTGTGTGTGGTGTGTGTGTGTTAGTGTGGAGCATGGGCATTTGGAGCTCTGGAGCTTAACGTTGTGCCCTTGAGCAGCACAGATCCCCTCGCTGTGTTTTATAACTTCCCCTCTTACAAAACAGCCGAGCAAATTAATGCCAAAGTTTAGATTTCTGTAATAACAACCATGTCCGTGGTAGCGGGTTCGTAACCTACACTACGTTCTATTCTGTTAGTCTCAAAGTATGTGCTTTAGTGCCTGTGACAGTGTAAGGATAGATATGTGTAAATATATCTGTATGTGTGTGTGCGTGTGTGTATGTATATGTATACGTCTGAGCCAAATAGTGTTCTGAATGTATACATTCAGCTGTGCCATGTCGTGTGAGCCTGAGGCATGTGCACGTGCCAACAAGCTGTCAGGATCTGCTTATTCGTTAGTGTAAAAGGCTTTTCTGATGGTTGGTTTATTCACTCGTCTGTTAGGAAGGTTTATTATTTTTAACATACATTTGTAGAGATGGACTGCAGCCATGGGCAATTTGGATGGGAGCCTGCTGACTGCCTTAAAATGGCACACGGAAAGTCATTGCCTGCTTTTTAAATAATAATAATAATAATAATTCATACAATTTTCCTTGATCAACCAAGACATGTTTGCTTCTTTATTTCTGCACAAGGCTAATGTAAGTAACAGAAGTCCATCTCACACAAAACCTTCAACGTTCAGGTATGTGGTGATGTTTTTCTTCATGTTTATAGAGTACACTAAATCTCACTGTGTCACTAAACAAGTGGGCATCACTAGCTCCACCCAAGTTGCGAATTTAACTTATTAGAAAAACTGGAATATCGCATAAAACATTCGCGAATGAAGCACCGTTTCCATCCCATGTGTTCAAGAGAGCAAAATCGTCACTTCCGGGGAAACTGGCGCAAAGTCGTCTACCCGAACGTACCTCTCGCTCTCCGCCATTTTCCAATTATCCAATCACATGATTTGTTTTTTTACACGCATTTTGGAGATTTTATTCGCATCTGGTGTTTCCATCCAGCGTTATTTATGCGATATCCCAAAATCCGAACATAAATACGTGGAAGGAAACATAGCTACTCAAGAGCTGGAGACAGACTCCTATTACGTGTTAGCTAAATGAAATCCCGTAGCTACGTTGTGGCTAATTGACTACATCAGGGCTGAGAGGAAAGGTGTAGTTCTGGGGGTAGTACCTGTTCGGGTTTGAGGCCGGGTGGCACCCAGGCGTACTCCTCCAGAGCGCAGCCCGAGTCGTCGTCCGACGTGGAGTTCCTCTGGAAATCGTACAACAGCTTGGACACGGTCTTCTCCATCTCCAGAGGCATGGCCATCACAGCATGATCCTCACGCGGACACTTGCAGTGCAGACAGATCTTCCTGCATGCAGAGAAACCGAAACACTCATGAGGGACTTCGGTTACAGATCGAGCAGTCGGGCGGAGTTACTAAGTCACAAATGCGGAGAGTTTAATTGGATTCTGACAGCTGGGTCACCGAAGTGACCCAAATCCTATTAAACCAAACCAATCTGAGATCATTACACAATAAGTTCAGCGTGGTGGTTTTATTTGCGAAGATCTGCCAAGCAAATCAGGATTTTAAACAAATCCAGAAGGACTGATCAGCCAATATCGCCCATCTGCTCACAATTTAACACACGCGTCCAAGTTATTGGGTGAAAATAGACAGTCGCTTTTATAAAACACAGAAATTTGCTTGATGGACTATCAAGATCCTCGGTCAATTGGGAAAAAAATCAGTACACATGCCCAGTTATCTAATCCAGTGGAGTTTTTACACTCCAGAATACAATCATTTAGCTCCTACATAAAGGGGCAGTTTATCATTTAAGCTTTTTGGGTTTTTTTTTTTTTTTTGTGAGACAAGTTGCAACTGTAATGAAAACACTGACAAAATTTCCTTTTTCTCCCAAACTGACACCACGCATTCTATTGAACTATGTTGAATGATGTCTCATAGATAGGGGTGGGTGATGCAACAAAAAAATAAAAAAAATAAATAAAAATCATAGCACAATACTTGATATATATCACATAATTTATGAAGATATCGATATTATATTGTCATATTGCCCAGCTTTACTCATAGATTGCCCTTTAAAAAAAAGGAGCTCTGTTTTTGGCTATGGGACAATTTCAGGGCCAGAAAAAAAAAAATGCAAACAGATACCCGAAACAAAGAAATCGCAAGATCTGTTGACGCATCACGAAATTACCGGATTTCTCCTTTCAAATCTGTGATTGTTATAGGTCTAGACGCACTTTTAAAAACCGCAAACTGTACCTTTAATGCTGACTCAGGCTCGTGACTCACGTTTCTTCCAGTAATTCCTCTCAAAAGCCCAGCTTTCTGAAAGCTCAGTTTATTAAAACTCGCACACAAAGAGACAAATGAGTGTCCTGTTCTTCAGTGTGAGAAAAGCATGCATCAGGTTACAGTGGCACTTCACACACAGATACACACAACAACTGCTGGCCAACAACTCGTCCTCACGCTCCAGTAACCTGGCCACATTTGGTTACAACAGGAGGAAGCCTCCAGAGCCACTGAAAAGCCGTTTCTCACACACACACACACACACACACACACACACACACACACACCAGTCAAACGCTTCACATCTGGTTAGTCTCCAGCAGGGCAGACGTGGCCATGCCAAACCTCACTGCCTGGCTCCGGAGGCTGCTGGTCAGATCTCTTAACCTCATCTGCCTCAAAGGCATGGACAGAACACAGACCAAATCCCGTTAGCACCTCAGGCACCCTGTAGGTGGTGTAGCGTCAGGAGAAATAAAAAGGAAAAATAAATAACTCGCCACATAACCACAGTCCTGAAGAGACTACAAAGTGTAGCCATTCTGTAGATGGGGGCGGAGTCATCCTGGAAGAGACCACGCCCTTCATCGTAGGATAAAGGTGATCAGTCAGAGGAACTTTGCATTGATTTGCAGTGACGCTTTCTTCTAAGGACACGAGTAGAGCCAAGTCACGCCAGTAAAATAAATAAATCCCCCCCCCCCCCCCCCCCTTCACTGAATACCAGAGACACTGTTGTTTTTTTCCCCCCCTTTGTCACCAGCCTGTATCTGTAATATGGAAATGAATGCTTTGCATTTGAACATGTCTGCACTCTCCAGGAAAGGACACAGGACCGGATATACAAAATATCCCTCTGATGCTGTGCTTGTACGGTGAGACACTTTGCAAGTCAATGGACGTGTCTTTCGCGTTGGGGAGCAGAGACAACTTATATGTACTGTATATATGGTATACAGTAAAACTGTGCACATTTTTTCCTTCATCTCAAATAGGGGTGTGTGAATATTTTTGTACATTTGAGAAAGTCAAACACTTAAAGAGTCTCAAAAGGAAGGAAGGAAGCAAAATACACAAGAAATTCAGAAACAATATTATCTGAATATTATTCTAATAAAGCCTTGGACAATCCAATCGCTCCCTCCAATCTCAAGCTTCTTGTTCGTTTCCTGAAAGAACGCACGGCTTATTTTTTTATTTATTTTTTTTCTCGTTTGAGTATTTCAGTCCTGCAGCTGCTACAGCAAGGACAAGGACAGAGCATCGGTTTAGTGTGTGCTGAGACTGAAGGAACATTCCACCCAAACAGTCCACCATCAGTAATGATGGATGAGAGGAAGCAGGAGCTGGAGCAATAATGTGATCAGGCTAAGTGCGCCTCATTAGCTTTAATTGTGTATTGGTCATGACTGCGTTTTTATTTATTTATTTTTTTTGGCAACAACAGCATTCCTGTCATACTGAATGAGGCTGTGATGCGATGTGTGGCCAGAGTAATTAATAAAGCTAGACATGTGCTTAGTTCCAATTTTCATTCAATAATAAGCTTCAGGGTTTTATGGCATCACAATACTGTTTTAGAAAACGGCTACGTTTTACTGTCTTTGTCATTTTTTGAGCTTGATAAATATGCAGTTAGCGATGTACGAGATGACGAGCGGCATTAGCATGAAAGCTGAAGCTTTGGAAGCGGATCTGTTTGAACAGAGTGTACAGGTGAGGACATGATACAGCTGGACAGACTGAAGGACTAAAGCGCCACTGCATCGCTCTCTTTAGGGTAGTCATGGCGCGAGGGTAAAAATCCCACTGCACCACTACCGGAAGGTTGAACGGCATTGTGGGTAACGTAGGAAACCGTTAACCGAAGTGAAAATAGTCCAACGTGTCACTGAAAGATGTTTCAACTCCCAAAGAAAACTAATCTGGAAGATCAGATAGTACAAATGCTGGTATAAGTTGTTCAAGGTGGATTTTTGCTTTAACCCCGTGACATTATACAGATGGATCTCTAGCTCTGCTTTTGCGTGCGCATTTTTGTGTCAGGTCTGGAACGATGTGTCATGACCTGGCCTTAGGAAACTGCAGCCAAGCTCTCTTACCACATCCTCATGACTCTACTGTATACGATCTATGCTTACCAGGACAAGACACTGAGCTAAAGATCGTGTCTGGATGGATTCACTGATGAAATGTACTTTCATCTCGATCGTGTGACTCTGCTTTGATAAACGCTTACACGGAAACAACGCGGGTTAGGACTACAAACCACAGCTGCGTTGCTACAAAACTAAACCCAAGATGAACAGCTTTGGAAAAACAAGGGCAGGAGTCCCAGACAGTCTGTAGTTGACCTTTTTTTTGCGATATAAACATGTTCACAAGGGAAATTCTTTCCTAAGACCAAAAAAAAAAAAAAAATGTCATCACTCCCTAGTCCACGATTGATCGCAGAAGCTCCAACAAATCGGTTTTCCTTCATTTCTCCAGCCTAAACTTCCAGATTTAAAGCTCTCAACGCTCGACAGACGGATAGCAAAGGCTCCACACGCTGATTTCATTACAAGCCCCTGCGCACACGGGAGACCTCGCACTGACGGCCTTCAAAAACACGACCCCGCCTTCACTAGACAGACATAAAAGCCCGTCCCTGGAGCCGAACATGAACTGCTGCCAGCCTGCGAGGCGTCCAGAGAGACAGTGAGCCGTGTACTCATGATGCGAGCAGACAGACGGTCACATTCCGGCTTAATAAGCGCACTTTCACATCATTTTAAACCAGCAGATGTGATGTTGCTGCTGGACTATTCTCTGCTGTGTTTAACAATAGCTACAGGCAGAACACATGGAGCACAGTCGGGTTTATGAGTAATTCCGGGCAGTTTGCAGGCATGAACCAGGTTTGCGAAGAGAAATTCCACATCGCCAGGCTACCTGTGAGGCATGCAGGATTTCCATAGCATCACTCCGAACAGACAAGATGGTTGAACGGGCAATGTGTTGCAGGAGCTAGACGCAGCTGGCTATAGTGGAGCTAATTCTCCCTCTCGCTGAGATTGCGTTTTGTTTGTTGGCTTGTTTAAAACAAGCCAACAGAGTCATCTTAAAACACAGCCCCACCCAGTTTCAGACTTAAATACAGCCAGAAGTCTACTGCACTTGGAACTTGGGTATTGGAACTCTCAAACCGCCAATATCCTTTATTTGGGGATATGAAACAAATCTGATCTGGTATTGTGGAAATGTGTTACCACTGGAAATGTATAGGCCACGCCTGCTTTACTGGGACTGACAGGTACACAGGCCACACCTCCTTCATTTGGTGATCATGGACATTGAAGCCACACACAGAGGCCACACCTCCTTCACTAGAACTGACAAAGAGGCCACGCCTTCTTCACTAGAGCTGACAATTAGACCACGCCTACTTCACTGAGACTGACATACACAAAGGCATCCCCTTATTCACTGGTACTGACAAACACATAAGCCATACCTTCTTTACACATATTGACAGGCACATAGGCCACGCCTCCTTCATTTTGGTTTGACAGACACAGAGGCCATGCCTTCTATACTAGGAATGACACAAGGACCACTGACCTGACACACAGAGACTACGCCTCCTTTATAAGGACCGAGACCGACGTGCCCATAGGCCACGCCTCCTTCCATGAAACTGACAGACACACTACTCCGTATTTCCTATAAACTGCAATGTGCTTTATGGATGCAGTGCATTGTGGGTTTTCAGGACAACATTTGGTTTCGGACGTGTAACAAAAGAGGCATGCACGTTGGCAATTTCATCTGATAGCATCCTAGTACGGTTTTGGACTTTAGTGGAAAAGAGATGTCAGTTTCAATTTCACTGCAACTTCCTCTTGTCTGTTGTAAGATACTCACTGTTTTGTAAAAGTATCATTAGTATTGGCACCCCTGCACCAATTCAAATGAAGAATGATTAAAAAAATTTAAAAAAACACACACACACAAAACAGTAAGTGTTCCCTTAATTTTCAGCCTGAACATTTCCAATCATGCTAAACGATAGAACATATTGTTAGCAAGCAATTATGGTGCGCTAATACAATATGTTCAAACGGACAGGGATTACCACATGCGCCCACCTGCTGTGATCCATCACGGCCGGCTGAATTTTCTCCCCAGGGCGTTCGGGCACCTGTGGCCTGGCAAACATCCCACGACTAACATCAAGCAGGCGCGCTTCATGCATCGCACGCTATCGGACAGCGGAGCGTCTGCATTCTTTACTTTTACTACAGATCCGCTTTTATTTCACGCCTCCAAATCGGCATTCGTGTAAACTAAAGGCGTCGTGGGGTGGATGAGAAACAAAACCAATCCTTTCCCGGGAAACAGCTGCTGATTTATGCCGATTTGTCCTGGGGAATATGCTCTCGTGCATAAATCTGCTCTCAGGTTGCCCCCTGCTACCTACTCACGGGTGTCTGCGTATGGTTTTCTGCTAAAGGAAGACTTACAGCCTGCTAGAGGAGAGAAAAAAAAAAAAAAGACTGAAGGGCTCATGCAGAGGAAACAAGGAAGCAACCTTCAGAGATTTACGTTACATTTCCCATCTGTCCAAACCATCAGGAAACGCTCTAAAACACACCGCGACACCGGGGAGTCCTTTAAAGGATCGTGTGTGAAATGAATAAATCAATCCGATAAATGTGAATAACAACGACAAAGGTATAAACAAATCAATTAGTCTGTTGAGGAGGAAAAACTAAACTCTTGAAGGGATGAATCGAATGACTTAAGGGTGCTTAAATAAAACTACTGCACTTATACTGACAATGATACATTTTCACACACTGTCTTCTCTGCATGCATGTCAGTCTGGAGCTCCAGAGGGTCTCCGTTTAGTTGAGCATTCCTCATGTAACACACTTTATTTGCATAGCCGATGTCTGAAACCTTTGTGTAATAATATATATATATATATATATATATATATATTCTGGAGAAGAATCCAGGAAGCAACTGTAGTGTCAGAAACAGAAACCTTACCTACTAACACTTACAGTTTTGTCTCAACACCAGTCTCTGGGATCTCTACAGGTATTCGTGTGGTTTCATTTTCATTCCAAACTCCATCTTCACTTACGAAGGCCTTGGTAATTAGCCAAAGAGTTGACTCAGGTGTGTTAAGTGAGGAATGTTAAACCAAACTAAACTCGGTGACCCTGTGGAACTACACCCTTGACGCAGCGCGGTGCAGGCAACTCCGGCTCTGTACATTTCAGTGTTTTCCCAACTTTAACACTAACGTTGACCCAGAATGTGCCTGCTAATGAGCTCCCATGTTAGCTCAGGTGTGTTAGATCGGGGGCCAAAGTAAATCCAAAGACGTCCGAGTCAGTCCAGCGGTCAATCCGTTATTGAGCGTCATCTATTATACATCTATAAAAACACAACACAAACGTAAACACAGGACACAACTTGTCCCGCGTGACTCTCGTGACGTAAGCTTGTTCGGTTATCGTGAGGACGCCAGTATCAGATCAGTATCATGTATCGGACCACTCTCATACCTCAGAGTATCAAAATAAAATAAATAAATAAAATAAGGGTGGGTCAAATGCAATCCGGAAATTCATTCGTTCATTTTCAGTATCGGCTTTATTCCGGTCAGGGTCACAATGGATCCGGAGTATATCCCAGGGGAAAACACACAAGATGGGACAGCAGTGAATCACAGGAAATCCGGACATCCTCAGCGTTAACACATCTTATTCAAGTTATCAGTTAGTGATTACATTCAATTAATGTAGGATGTTAAAGATTAAAAAAAAAAAAGATTAAGGGGTGGGGGGGGTTGGCAAAGACAAAGTCGGACTCCAGGTGTTCATCCAGAAGAGGTTTAAATTAAATGACCCGGTGTTGTATATTAAGTCGTGTTTGATTTATTATCACTAATAAAATGCAGTGAAGTAACAAGGTCAGATTGGGGGTGATGATATTGCGGTCACTGGTGCGTGCGTGCGTGCGCGCGTGTGTGTGTGTGTGTGTGTGTGTGTGAGAGAGAGAGAGAGAAAACTCGGTCATCGCATTCATATGTTAATACGCACTGTCCAATCCTGACTCGATTGATCCTTTGGAGGGCAACAAAGCCAAACAAACCGAAAACAAAAGCGTTAATCCGACTTACAGAGGACGAGTCAACACCACTGGACCAGCGGGAGAACAGGACAGAAAATAAAAGCGACTACAGTGGTGCAAAGTGTTATTTCTAATAGCAGAAGACGAGAACGTGCGCGTGTTGCTGCTATAATGGGGCAAGGCTAGGATTCGTGGCAAAGGCGCGTGCATTTTTTTACGCAGCGGTGCCTTAAAATGATGCATTTCTGCAAGAAAACAAACCTGCGCTTGTTTTTTGTGTGTGTGTGTGTGTGTGTGCAAAAATTAATGTAGACATACAGAAAATACATCCTATGCGCATGCAACATTATGCAAAACCAGCTGCATATTAAATTAAATTCCTAGAAGTTTAAAAAGTTTATATTTCCTAGAAATAAAAAAAATATTTAAAAAAAGCAAACAAATAAAATGGAAATGCGCTGCTCTGGGTTTGATTCCTACCGTTTTCCGTGAGAGCTAGGAATAATATCTCAGTATTCATGCAGGATTCCCATATTCCCAGCAACTAAAAGACCAGCTTTCCGACTTAAGGCATGTCTCAACTTCTCAAATGGCATCCGCGCGCTGGACAGGACAGTCTACACCAGCAAATAAATAAATAAATAAAACCGAGCTGTGGACAATCCGAATTAGATCCTCCTTCAAAACGACTTCCTCCAGGCATAATCACGAAACCAGGACGTGTTTGTTTATTTATTTATTTATTTAAATCTTCCTCCACGACCTCCTCCAACCTAAATTCCCTTCAATAAATAAAAGAGCGCTGAGCGGCGCAGCTCAGAGCTCGACTGCCTTCTACTTACTGCTCGAGCAGAGACTGAGCTGAGCGAGCGCTCGTCTCTGACCAATCAGCTGTCAGTATGCAAATTAAAAAGGACTTCTGCGATCCTGCGCGCCGGCTCCCTTCAGACTAACCAATCACTTCTGAGTATGCTAATGAAGCAAACGTTGGCCGCTCAGCGTTCTGTTGGCGCTAAACCAATCACCGGTGAGTACGCTGATATTTCGGCGTCGTAGGGGCGGGGTCAGCGAGTCAAGCGCCCTACGTTTAATTATAATTAGGAAGTCAATGGCCGCTGTTTTGGTGTCATTTACATTTAAATGAGTCGATTTCCCCCCGGGCTTCATCGCCCCAGGGGCAGTTAAAGCTCAATTCAGAGGCACAGAATAGCAGTAAATAATGTAACACAACACTATAAGAGGTCTTGACACCTTCAGTTACAAATATAATATTACCAAGAGGCAGCTGATGACAGGTTAAGACTGTGCAGTTTATTAAAAAAGACACATTATCACACAAGTATCACCTGTGATAATATTCACATAACCTGTGATAGATACCCAGCTTCCTCAATACTGACACACAATATGTTGTGAAGCAAAAACTGTTGCTTCCTTTAAACCCACAGTTATTATGTGCAAAATAATTGACAGGCAAGACGGACCGCCTACTTGCTGAGAATGTTTCTGATCGGTTAATGAGCAATTCAGTGGGTAATTAAAAATGTTCAATTAAGAGCTTTAACCCGGTCAGGTTCACCTGGAAAAGCTGGGTGAGGGTTGGGTTACAGCTCGCATGGCTGTATATTATAGCCAATCCACCTACTGGCATGTTTTTTGGGAAGTGGGAGGAAACCAGATAACCCAGAGGAAACCCACACAGACACAGGAAGAACATGTGATAATCCACACAGACAGTAAATCGATCTCAGGACCAAACTCCGGGACCCTGGAGCTGTGAGGTGGCAACGCTACACGCTGTACCACTATGCCGCCCACATCAGACTTACACCAAACTGAAAATGTAAAATAAGAACTTTCGCTTTTTTAAAAACGTTTTATTCAAAGACTCCCTTTAAACATGCGGGCCTTGTGTGCAATAAATATATGACACGCCGACTCTCATATAAGGTTCCTGATTGGTTAATCCAGACAAACCTGGCTTGAAATGTGTAGTTTCTGATTACAGAGCCCAGGAGGCCACGGAAGTGGCGAAATCAGTGATATCACAACCTAATGCTAGTGTGTGAACTATGAATGAGTATTTAAAAATGTCATAAAGACGTTTTGCACAACATTAATTATCTCTACACCTGATCGCTAGTATTCTGGCTATAGCGACTTCAATTATGTCATTTTTAACAGGAACGAGGCCTTTGTTAGGATTGAACTTGAAGGTTTATCTGTGCATTTCCACCAAGCTTCTGGGAAATAATGATTTAGTAGACATCACTCCCTCCAGAATTTTAACGAGCATAGAGCAATAAAATAATCCCAGAGGAATTACACAATTTCATGCATTCTTAATCAGGTCTTACCATAGGGTGGGAATAATAGCACAGTGGTTGGGGAATATTGTGTAACCGAATTAGAGGTGTATTAGAGTTTCTAAAAGCAATTTTGCTGCCCTGTTTTATGCTCTGTGGATTCCTTTTTTTTTTTTTCTTTTCGAGGTGATAATTACACTGGGTCTTACTTTAGATGCACACATCTCTCACAGAAAAATTCAAGCCTGTGGGAGTAATTGTTGAGAACAAACTTTAACGAATGCAAAGGTCAGTTCCCATAAACTTTGTCTCTCTCTCTCCCTTCATTCTGTTGCTATCAGTGTTATCGGTGCATGCATTTTCCAGTGCTAGTTTTGGACTCATCCCCAAACACAGTTAAGTTGCATGTTTCCAAGCGCTAAGATTAGAAGGCAATCAGTGCATGCACACAAAAATGTGGAGAAAAGTGGAACTGATGACCCAGGGCCCCTAAGCGGAGGGGGCGCTCATGAAGCCTGGACTAAAAAGTGTGACTTGATTTGCAGCCAGAGGAGCTAGAACTTTGCAATCCCACTGCACATAAATACATATTACGTAAATGCATAAATATGTACATACAGTACCCTCTGAAACTATTGCTACCATCATGAGTTACATCATCAATAAACATTAGTGAGCCTGTTCCAGAACCTGCCATGCAAGTCCAAGCCACGACACTACCTCCACCATGTTTTATAGATGAGCTTGTATGTTTTGGATCATGAGCAGATCCTTTCTTTCTCCACACTTTGGTCTTTCCATCACTTTGGTGGAGGTTAATCTTGGTTAATCTGTGGCTCATCTCTGTATTTCTTTGCGAATTCCAATCGGGACTTCCAATTCTTACTGCTGATGAGTGGTTTGCATCTTGTGCTATGGCCCCTATATTTCTGCTCTGGAAGTCTTCTTCGAACGGTGGATTGAGATATCTTCACCCCTGCTCTGTGGAGGTTGTTGGTGATGTCACTGACTGTTGTTTGGGGGTTTTTCTTCACAGCTCTCACAAGGTTTCTGTCATCAGCTGTTGTTGTTTTCCTTGGCCGACCCAATCGGTGTCTGTTGCTCAGTACACAAGTGGATTCTTTCTTTTTCAGGACATTCCAAATTGTTGTACTGGCTATGCCCGTTATTGCGCAATGGCTCTGATAGATTTTCCCTCTCTTCTCAGCTTCAAAATGGCTTGCTTTTCTCCCACAGACAGCTCTCTGATCTTCCTGTTGGTTTATCCTTTTTTTAACAACGAATGCAGTGCTCACAGGTAAAACTGAAGGTGTAGACCTTCAGAGCTGTTTATCGTTTAAACAATCAATCTAACAGGACACACCTGGGTAACAAGAAACACCTGTGAGTCACATGTTCTCATATTTTTGCTCGCCTACAAATTGGGTGGTCTGATACAAAATGTGCCATGTTCCATTTTGTTTGAACACATCCACATATAAATACCAGGAAATGAAAGCTGAAATTCTAAACTCTCGTCTCATGTCTCTCATCTCTTCTCATCAGTTTGATCCTTACTAAACATCACATGCTCGCTGCTGATTGGCTAGTGCGTGCGTCAGACCGGGAGAGCCGGAAGACGTTTACAGCAAGAACTTAAATCAGTCTCCTGATGCTTTTATCCATGCTTATTTTTATCAAGGGTCATTGACAATGAGCCTCATTCATCCATTTGTGAGTAAAGTTGTGTGTAAATGTCACTGTACACTTTACACATCACAAGACCCACCAATCTCAAACCACAACCAAACAATTCTTCTACAATGGCTGAGTTTTATCTGCGACAGCAACAGTGTAAATCCGGTTTAACTCATGATCAGCCCTATCTGAGTAGTAACACACTCATAACCTGCCTGTCATAAGCGCCTTATTTATATTTGCCGTGATATATTAGCTAAAGCATTACAAATAGCCTAGTGAGGGGAAAAGTTTGAGTTTTATGTAAATCGATATGCCTCGTGTGTGTTATGACACACATTTTATGCTTGTTCTTTATTTTAAAAAATTGTAAAAAATCAGACCTTGCCTCTTTTGCAGTATGAAACTGAAGCGTGTAACGGTGTATAATTGACCAACATAAATGATCCATTAAACCCTTGTGTAAATCCTGTGTAAACCGATCCGGCTCCATCTATCCACAGGCTGCTCTGTGTGGCCTAACTCAGACCATGTGACTTAACCTCTTATCGACCGGCGCATCAACGTTTCCCACGAGCACACGAGTCAAAACCGATGTGTACACACACATACACACACACGGTGCTATCAGATACCCAGCATCGGTGTGTGGGGCCAAGCAGAGGAACCACACACACACACACACACACACACACGCACTCGCGCACTCTCTCGGCTCCGACCAGACCGCAGCCTGTAAAACGGCCCGAGCCGCTGCCTGCTAACATGCACGTGCACACGCGCGTGTCCAGACGTGCTGAAACGATGTTATTTCTGTTGATAACAAAAATGCTGAGCAAATTTTTCTATGACAGCTCACCAGTTCTGCATGCGGTGTGTATTTACACTATGATTTTAGAACATGAAACTGATGCTAAAGTGGTCTATTCAAGTGATTCAAGTCTCGAGGGGCTACACAGCCACTCGAAAGTTTGTACGCCCCTGCTTACGCAAGGGTTGTCTTCATTTTTCCTATTTCAGAATACCAATGAAGATATTAACACTATGAGATAGAACATCTGGAATTGTGCAGTGACCAGGAAGAAGTGTTAAGCAAATCGAAACTATTTTATATTTGAAATTCTTAACGTTAGTTCTCCTGGAGCTTTGAACACTCTCGGTATCTTCTCAACCTGATTCATGAGGAGCTTCAGTCTGCATGGTGGTGCCGAAATTCATATGAAAAAAAAGAGTGCTTCGGAAGAAAGAAAGAATGGAGGAAAAATAACAGCTAATACCATTTCAGTGAGGTAAACTGTAGATAGATCCAAGGCAGTAAAGGGCCAGCTGAATTTCCAGTCGACAGCTGAGCTTCGTTTCCATTCGACCGAGATCATCACAACATCAATCCTTTTTTTTTTTTTTTTAAAGAGTTGAGTAATACAGTATATCGTTATCACAGACAGTATGTTTACACTGCGCAGATATCTTTACGTGTGTCATCGAGGGTTCTCGAATTATGTTTTGAATACGCTACAAGGCATTTCACAATCACAATATAATATTTCATGCTTGTCATCCGGCCCTAGTTCTGAGATTAACTTCGGAGTTCAAATGCGAAGCGGGAAAAATTCCAAGCAATACGGATAATCCGTCTGTTTCAAAGGACTTTGCAAATATCCACAGGGCTAAACGCAGGATCTGGTAACGGAGGGGGAAAAAAACATTCATTTCCACTCCGGATTATGCATTAAGTGGATTCACTGAGCGCAGCCAGAAGGATAAAATTACATTTTAAGTGCTGGGCACAATAACGAAGCTCGGGATTCAATTTGCTGAATATGGTTAACGAAAGCGAGAGAGAAAGACTGTGAGAGAGAAGACAGAAGAAGAGAGATGGGGCCTGTGTAATCCATTAGGCCGCACAGAGGAACGTTTTTTCACAGTGGAGAGGCTCTGAGCTCCAGGATGACCTTGTAGAGAGGCTCTTGAGGGACAGTGCTATTTCTGCTCTTCACGTCCCCCTTAGACCAGAGCTGTCCATCTTTAGGAAGTGCTGCAAGGCCACGTCTACTTCCATCACCACAGTCCTTCTGAAAGCCTTATGGGAGGTTTGTGCTCTGTTTCCCCCCCTCCCCCCCACACAAATGGGTCAAAGCAAAAGGCAATGAAGTGCACTGGTTAGAATGAAAGTTTGAAGAAAAACATGAAGAAATAGAACGAGAACATGGATTTACGTCAAAAGGTAGAATTTTCGCACTGCACTATTAGACTTGACATTTGATGAAAAGCAGCAGTTATTTTAAGAAAGAACAATAAACCAGGAGTGATGAGTCATCTAATGCACTCTCTCTCTCTCTCTCTAGTTCTAGTTCCTCTCCGCCTTTCTGTCTTTCTATCTGTCTCTCTCTCTCTCATCCTGTCTTAAGCCGGTTTTAGTCTGTGCGGTCTTTTAAGATTATTACTTGTCACACTGTACGAGATGAACCCAATAAAATCTTGGCCGACTGTGCAATAACGTGTGTCCTCCGTGTCAGATTATACGATGAAGATCCTCTAACGATAGACCTGTGATTAAAGATAATTACTGTGTTCTGCTTAAGTCATCAATCAGCACGATCTTGCCTCACATAAACAGACCTCGTGGTAATCAGGATTTTTTTTTTTTTTTACCGTGTTTGTAGCTGTCCCATTAGTACCGGCGAATCATATGCTGTCCTCCTATTGGTGGCTTTCAGATAAGCATTGAAGCACATACCATACTTTCTGACCAGAACTTGGTCGTTAACAGTCTTTGGTCATACTGGTGCTAACATGAATTGGTGAGAACGCTGGTCTCAACTCACAGCAAGAATTAATGTTTGATTTTTTCGATTTTTCCACACTAGCAAGCGAGAAGTCGTTTGTGTCACCAGTAGTTTTTCTCTTGTCGCTACTGTTATAACAGTCAGAGCCATTTTCCCATGAGAAACACCAGTAGCCAAAATGTACAGCCTATAGCCCACTATACGCTTTGATAAATATCACCCTGAATTAAAATTTATTTAAGTTTGATTTACATGTTATGCTCTTGGCTTTGTACTAGCTTTGTTGGCAGACTAGCAAACCAAGCTAACGGTACATGCACTCACCAGAGGCATCAAAGATCTCAACTTCCTTCCAAGCGTTATTTTTCTTTTGTTGTGTCTCTATAAATATTTAATGAGATCGCGTATGACAGAAAAGGTTCGAAGTTTTCCTTGCACCTTCTTCCACAAAGTGATTTATACTCCAACCTGGACCTCTTTTGTGCACATTAACAGAACAAGAACAGACAGACAGGAAACTGATTCGGGATCAGCGCTCGCATTCTGCGCCTCTTTATAAACGCCCGCCTGCCAGCAGGACAATGTGTGGAGGCTGATTTTACAGAACAGTGCTCTCACGTCCCTCCTACATCCACCATCCCACGGCTCATTCCACAAGTCTACATTCATTCCCCGATTCAGAAAAGCCATTGAGCGCTAAGCTGTGGGTGTCGAGACACGCTTCCCGACGCTCCTAATTGGCCTTGTAGCAAGACTTTTCTTTTTTCCCCCCTAAAGAAACACAGTGTTAAGCTTTTTTTTTCTTCATTATTTGCCTGTTTCACCTTTCCAGGTTTTAAACATGAATGTGAAAAAAAAAAAAAAGCAAATAATGCAACTAGCAAGCTGAGGCTAGATACCACAGAGTAGCGAATTCATACACATAGCATTCCTATTTACTCAAACAAGAAAAGGTAATGTCCAAATCTTTACAGAGAACATGGATTAACAGTGCACAACATGCCAAGTTCACTAGCTACAGAGGAGCTAGGTGTATGTGAAAGAGGGAGGGAGAATAATTAACAACAATGTTTGTAGACTTTCAAAATTTATGTCACAGTGAGCACATTAATCTCTAGATGGCAAGATTTTAGTAAGAACTCATTCATTCATTTCACTAGTTAGATAGCTATCTATATATTAATTCATTTAGCTAGTTAGACAGATATTCATTCATTTAACTAGTTAGCATGCTAGATAGACATTCACTCATTTAACTAGTGAGCTAGCTAGCTGGATATTCATTCATTTAACTAATTAGCAAACTAGCTAGATATTCAATCCTTTAGCTAGTTAGATAGCTATCTAGATATTCAGTCATTTAGCTAGTTAGCTAGATATTCATTCATTTCGCTAGTTAGATAGCTATCTAGATATTCAATCATTTAGCTAGTTAGATAGATATTCAATCATTTAGCTAGTTAGATAGCTATCTAGATATTCATTCATTTAGCTAGTTAGCATGCTAGATAGACATTCACTCATTTAACTAGTGAGCTAGCTAGCTGGATATTCATTCATTTAACTAATTAGCAAACTACCTAGATATTTATTCATTTAGCTGCCTAGCTAGATATTCATTCTTTTAACTAGTTAGCATGCTAGTTAGATAGTCATTCATTCATTAGCTGTTGAACAACTCTGTAAATGGTTGTCTAACAAAGTTGTGAACAATTAGTTTTTTTTTTTTTCTTTTGCTAGCTAGCTAGATACTCATATATTGTGTCTAAAGAGCTGTTTCAAACGGAGATCTATTCAGAAGAGAACGAGTTGAAAGATTTCATTTAATCCCTTTTTGGAAATGGGAGCCATATTTTCTTAACTGGGTCAAATTTTCTGATAAATACTACTACTGCTAAACAAACAAACAAACAAATAATAAAAGAGAGCTAGCATTTTAAAAATAAAATTTAAAGTAAAGGGAAATGTATCTTGGGTGGTTCGGCAAATGCTGCAGATGGTTTAATGGTTTTAAAAGCAGCAATCCAAACTTGAAGTTAAATAAAAACTGCTACACAAGTATGCCCTGTTTAAATATTTAGCTTTAGCAGGAGAGCATTCCGGCACACAGAGCTGGGACTGAGATACACGGTGTGTACATTAGAGTGTGAGAGAGAGAGAGAGAGAGAGAGAGAGAGAGTTAACTGATGCAACACCTTTAATCATCACTACTCTGGTAAATGTATTATCAGTAAGGGGTGTGACCTCAGCCAGAAATGAACTATACACACTTCCTGCTAGAGTACACTCCTGGCCAGGAAAGCTTCTATCCGGCCATTTACATGGAGAAATATTAACTTTGGACCTGCCTCTGCATGCTTCAGGGATTTACGATGGCCAGCGCCGGAAAGTCAGGCGACTCGAAAGGCCACCAGCCAAGAGAGTGCGGGCGCATGGCAGCCAGTCACAAGCCGTTACAAGCTGGAGAAGCCATTGAGCGGAGCTTCTGAAAGGAGCAAAAGAACCCATAAATCTGGAAGATCATTTGATCCTGAGCTACAGAGGATGAGACGTTCCAGAGGACTTGCGTTCAGATTGTTGCATTTTCCCTTACCGATTACGTAACATGAATCAAAATGGCATTAAATGCTGTACGGAATAAAACCCATGAAGTTGCACAGGGACGGAGCGGAGTGGGAGTCGATAACTCGTGATTAGGCTTATATCCCGATATCCTTATAATGTCTTCAGTAGAACCTGTTTAGAACGTTAGACCCATTACCCATGCCAAGAACTTTTTTTTTTCTATGACAATAAGTACAATAAGGGAAATAATAGCAAGATACCAAATAAAAAATAAAAAATCAAGCTAGATAACTAACTAAGAATGGAAATCACACAAACTTAATGCAAAGACTTCATAATCACGACTTTGCAATTGGGACCATGATGAGGATGTAAAAGAAGCATTATTTACTCGGACTTGGACACACCCTTCAACTTCCTGTTTACTAAAAAACAAAGAACAAAATATAAAATAGGACAAATAGGGCTTTGTGAAAAATGAACCAATTAAGTAAAAGTCTGAAACAACTAAAGAACTGAGATCTTTTCACTTCATCCCATGAAGCCGCAAGCTTCTGGAAAGCAGGTAGGAGAATTAATCTCATGGACTGGGGTGGCATCGAAAGCAAGTGGGTTAAGGCAGGGGGGGAGGGAGGGAGGGAGAGGGGGTTAGGGGATAAAAAAAATAAAAGAGATTAAAGTTCAATCCGAATTTTCTGTGACACTGAACAAAAAGCGAGACCTGCCTGATAAATGGATGCGTATATAAAAAGAAAGGACTAACACCAGAGACAAAGGAGGTCAACGGGAGAAAGGGAGGAAGAGACAGATTCATCAATCAGAGCGCCTTTTACCCTGAAGAAAACAAATTTACCTCAGGAACAATATTCCTAAGCGCTCATGGTCCAGTGAACTCAGTAGAGCGATGATGTCGGTGTGAGGCTAAAAGCATTTAAAAAGAAACAGGTTACAGATAGCCATCGCTGACATTTCCTAAGATTTGGGACCAGGGCGAGTGATACAGCCAGGATAGGATTGGAAGCAGGCCGTCTGGCCTAAATTGGGGGACAAATAGAGGGACCTTTCAGGGTTAATTGAGACTCATGATGTCTGTGTTGTGGAGATGACCGGGCCGTTCATGAAGTGAATTAAGCATCAGCATCAAGGACGTTTTGGTATCCACCAGAAATGCGCCTCTTGAGCTGAACTGGCAGAATACACTGTTTTTTTTTGTGTGTGTGTGTGTGTGTGTGTGTGTGTGTAAACACAATCAGTCATTTATTCAAGTACTTGTTTTAATATGTTATCGTTTCTATAGTAACAACCACCTCAAGGATTGTACGGTGGACGGACGCACCACACAAACGCATAAAAATGTTGATACGGTGACGTTTTCTGTCAGGAAAACGTTTACTTAACGTTTATGGAAGGAGTCTCCAGTGTCAGTGCTTTATGACAGTCAGACATCTGATTTTTCTTATTAACAAAAAGAAAGAGACATAAAATAAACGCTTGTGAAGGAACAACTGTCTCTAGCTGCTATAGCACAACCGATAACAGGAACTGACTTGTCTTACGGACATTCCACAACACGAAATGTTACTATAAATGGATAAAAAGTATTAGAAATATAGAAAGTGTCATTCGTTAATAAATAAAAAATGGAATCGTTGGCAAATTGCTGGGGTATAAGAAATGCTTATACAACTTCCAGGTGATAACAGGCTGCACCACACTGCCATGTTGTTGATTATTTTCCTATAACATTTTATACATTTTTTGTTGGGTGAGTCAAGATGTTTTTTTTTTTGTACATCTCAGAAATTTCGAACATAAATGGCTGGAGGACAACTGAGCGTTTGTATTTCTGGATATTTCTATGCACGTTTCACCAACACTGACACGCGTATCGTGCCAGAAGATACACTGACACGATGAAATGAGACTCGTGAAAGCACTGATCTGATTTGGGATCAGTTCCACGCTACATTTTTTTTTTTTTTTTTTTTTTGGATGCAAGTCATTCTCCAAGAACGTGCATTTAAAGCTGTGCAATTTAAAACCGCTCAAGCTGAGGAGAGCAAGACAAATCGTCTCGGCCGTGACGGCTCTACGGGACAGCGCCGTAAAATGCCGTCTCATATCTATATATCTAAACGTCGACACTTTCAACTGGCAAAAACAGACCAGTCAGTGTTCAGGAAGAAGAGAAAAGAGGAGGGCATGAAAGAGAGGTCGAGGAGCTCGTATGCTTACATAAGGCTGCTTCTTGGTTTCTGAAAGAAGTGTGACCTTGTCCTTAATGACAGGGTGGATACACAGCCAAGCTCGTGTGGTTTTCGGTAGATCTCCCTCACACACACATACACACACACACACACACACACACACACACACACACACACACACACACACACACACACACACAGGCTAGAAAACAACTCTTTACTCCTTCCCCGTGCCTCAACACACCCTCTCTGGCTTATTTGAGCTTAATCTTCCCCCATTGTCTTTGTTTATTTCTCTTTCATTCTTTCGAACCCGTTACTCTCTGAGACTTTAATGGGCCATTCGAGCACCAGGCAACGTGGACACACACACACACGCGTGCGCACACACACTGTAAATTTGTGCTGCAGATTATAGAGGGATGGACAGATAGATAGATAGATAGATAGACAGATAGATAAATAGATAGATAGATAGATAGAGAGGGAGAGAGGGAATGGAGGAGAGTTCAGGGGTAAAGAGCCTATGCTGTGCCTCTTTCACACGTCTTCAGCCTTGGCAGCGAGCTTTTCACAGCACGCTTGTGTCCCGTCATCACACGCACAGACGTTCCTCTGTTTGACCCAGCCAGGGGCAGAACAGGGCACAAAGCTCTCTCTCACACACACACACACACACACACACACACCACACATACACGCATGGCCGAGCCTGCATCCCATTTGGCCTGTATGCAGGAGGGAGAGCAGGGCATAAAGCTCAAACTGAGTCAACACACACACACACACACACACACACACACACAAGATAATTTATACTTAATAATTTAAACATTTACCTCAGTAATAGGTTTTAAAGTATATGTAAGTTATTATTGGGTCACATCAAGAGCAAGTGAATTTATTTACTCAACAAAAACAAAAAAAGCAAACAAACAAAAAAAAAACGCAGAGCTCGCGATTTCGAACCCTGACAATACCGTAGCCGCCCGCAGCCAGGAGTCAAGAAAGCAAAAAATTGGCCATGCTCTCTAAATAGGAGGGGCATACTCTGTCTCCCCCTTCAATCACAACAGCACTAGCCAATCACTGCTGCCTGTGAGCTTACTGTATGTATGCGGAAGAGGGCGAATAGCGATTTCCTCCGAGTGTGACACATTACTCCGTTCTGTGATGCAGCACGAGCAGCAGTTCGAAACGATGTGATTGGCTGGCTTCACGTGTCTCTGAGAAAGCACGCATTTACCCTCCCTGGTTGGTAGTCGTTATGTGACTGGGGAGAGCTGTTTGGTGGGTGGGAACTGGCAGGTGACCCGACTGGGGAGAAGATGGAGGGCGGAGAAGCAGTTGAAACAACTGTTACGATTTAAATATAATATGCACAGAGTTATATTTAGCACGCCGATGTTTTGGATAGCTAAATTCGAGCCGGCTAGTTAGCTCGCGAGCCAGAAAGTTCATCTCAAGCCTCGTCCTGACCCATATACGGAGAACACCTCTCGGCAGAACGCACTGGAAGCTCTCCAGCCGTCCTCCGTGACTCCGTGCCAGTGATTATACATGGAGATTATTCCGAGCGCGAGGGAGCTTTAGCGCACACACGCGAGGGAGGGACCGGGCTGCTAACACACACCACCCCAGGCTGGGAGTACAGAGAGAGTGTGTATCCATAATCATAATGAGGCCTTCTGTTCCTACCTTACTATCAAAAATACAGCAAAGCAGAGTCACAGGCACGGCTTATAACACACCCAAACATGTGGACATGTGGTGTACGGTCACTAACACATAAACAAATACACACACACACACACACACACACACACACACAGCGGTACACCTGCCTCTTCAGAGCTATTTTCTGATCCTGCTAATTGCTGGGTGAATGTCATTGAAATCTGAAATAACACACATTTGCGTCCAGGGCGCTTTCAAAGATTCTAGTCTGTAATTCAGCAGTGACGAGTCCCTACTGTTATTTTACCCCCTACTGCGTGGGTGTGGGATGAACTGAAATAGCAGGCAGACGCTTCCTTTCACACACACACACACACACACACACACACACAAAAACACAAATACACGTCACTGGTTAAATAAATAAACTATACATTTGTAGCCTTATTCATCTTAGCAAATTTAAATCAACTATACACGCACTACATTGCGCTCAAATTTCAATATGTCTAATACATATATATATATATATATAAAAAAAAACATCCAACAATGGCAGAATGAGACTCTCGATCCGGTTTGGCAGTCTCTCAGCAGGAAGCCTCGAACCCCCCGATTAAAACGTCGAGTGTGTGTCGCCTGCGGTCATCAGCAGCTGTTGTTCGGAGGCCACGCCGGCGTGCCGCCAGCCATACCAGCGAGCGCATGACTGCTCCAGTCACTCGTACATACGCTCATGGAAATCAGCGATAATCTCATTAACCATCTCATTAATACGACCGGCTTTATTCGTTCACACCTCGGATGGAAACCCGGTGACACGAGGGTCGGCTGCGGCTTTAGCAAACGCGCCGATTTGCTGGTGACCCCGAAAGGTTGCGAGGTCAAATCCCAGGATTGACAAAGCCAACGGTGAAGCCCTGAGCCGTGATTTAGGACGTGGGGGGTGGCTCAGATTCTCTCGTGGTGGTATGGTTCAATTTATATGATGATATATGAATTTCTTAAGAAATGTCATTTCTTCCTTTTATCCATTTCTGTCCAGACTTACTCAAGCTTACTCACGTGACTTACTCCGAGTCTTAGGCTATGCAAAGCAGGCTAGCTTGCTACATATACACCTAGCTTATATACACGATAGGGAATGCTAAGGAAATGATTTCAGATAACAATCTAGCAAGAAAGAAACACAACAGCAATAAAGTGAGTTACGTAAAGGTTAAAGCAGAAGCAACTTGGAGACAAATCGTGACAATCGGCAAAACGAGACAAGTCGTACATTCTTAGAAGAAATGCTTCCTCAAGGATTCCTTGGATGGGTCAGGGGTGCTACGCAGAACGTTTACGGGATCCTATAGAGGCGCAACTCAGGAACCTTTACGGCTGCTTTCAGGGTTTTTTAAATTTTTTTAGACACATTAAGAGCCAGGGGGATGTAAACTTTTGAACAGGATGATCGGTGTAAATATCTTATGTGGCTTCTGAAGGGCAGTACTAAATGGAAAAAAAAAAAGATCGTTAAACAATATAAGAACTTACACAGATCATTCTGTTCAAAAGTTTACACCCCCCTGGCTCTTAATGTGTCGTGTTGCCTTCTTGCGCATCAGTGAATGTTTGCACCTTTTGTAATAGCTGTGTACGAGTCCCTCAGTCGTCCTCAGTGTGAAAAGATGGATCTCAACATCATATAGTCGCTGTTGGAAAGGAAAGGGGTCAAATATGCAGGAGATGCTGGAAAAGCAGAGAATGTGCAGGACCTGGAGGATTTTTCTGAAGATCAGTGGGCAGTTTAACTGCTCAGGACAAACAAGAGACTCATGAACAACTATCACAGAACATAAAAACAGTCGTCGATCATCCAGGTAACGACACACAGTATTAATAATCAAGCGAATGTAAACTTTTGAACTGGTTCATTTGTGTAAATCCAGTTATTATTGTGTCTTGTGGACTATATGTAAACATCTGTTATGTGACATAGCTTATTCTTCAGGGCAGGACTAAATAATAAACAACATGCAAATTTAATGATTCCTTATATATATATATATATATATATATATATATATATATATATATATATATATATATATATATATATATATATATATATATATATATATTTTTTTTTTTTTTTTTTCTTGCAGATTCTGCAAGGCACACATAAACATATGACCTGAACTGAACAAGAACATTTACGGTTATATATTATGTTTACTTCATGAACACTAAATAACAAATTAAAATATGTTATATCTGTTATAGTCTTTCATACACTTTGTAAAAAAAAAAAAAACAGTAGCTTCCGTTTCAGTGGTATTTTGTTAGCAAAACTCAGAGATACGAAATATTCTGGGATACATACTGTATGTGGTACTGTTAAAAAATGTCACCGAGGGGCGAAAAGAATCAGGATAAGAAAAAATTGGTTCTGCGCTTTAAATGTTTAAACGCCCAAGAGGAAAGTACAGTATAATGATGTAATTCGTCACAACATCAGTATCGCATCATATATCATCATGTCATCCCTACCCTTAATCCTCACATGCTAAACTGAACGTCTGACATCTGCCAAAGAAATAAATGTAATGTAACGCGAGAGCTACTACTCGAGGCCAAGATCATCTGAACTACAGACTGTAATAAAACAAAAAGGTTAGAAAAGAAGAGCTGTAATCTGACTCCAAGCTGAGATGCTTTGAAACGACTTTAATGAAAAATGCTTTGAAAGATCTTTAATGAAAGAAAAAAAAAAAAAAAGGGTTTTAAAAGTAGTGACCTTATTAAAAGCGTTCAAAGTGACTTTTAAAAGTGAGTTCAAAGTGACCAGACTGGGATAAAACTGCAGGAGAGAAGAAGAGAATGAGCGCGAAGAGGTGAAAGCGGCACAGAGCTTCGACCTGCAAGTGCAGAGGAGGAGGAGTGTGTGTGTGTGTGTGTGTGTGAGCTGCGTCACACTCAGCATCGTGCCACCAGCCTGATGACACACTTAGAGGACATACAATGACAGTGAGCAGTGCGCCAGGCTCGTGGACAAACTATACATTTTTAATGATGGAAGGAAAAAGTCAACAGTGAAAACCTGCGACTCGTCCCTGAGCCCACGGTCTACAGTTACAAACAACAACGTGGAATTTCGTCGCGTCGACGAGGCGGCTGGTCCGAGAGGGTTAAACATCCTCATTTGTGGGGAAACGCTGTGTGAAATATAGCAGGAAAATAAATCAATAACAAACGAATAAAACAAAATAAAATGAAAACAAACGTAACATGGATTCATTTAATGGCGTTATACTTTATACACTGTGAAGAATAATGTATATATAATACAGTGTATGTGTGTGTGTATATATATATATATATATATATATATATATATATATATATATATATATATATATATATATATATATATATAATGCAATAAATGTTATTCAGTTAACATGTAATGGTCCTAAAAATCATATTTTTCACGGATTTATTTTTTAAGTAGCACAACATATAATGAAATGAAATAAAAATAATGAATTTTAAAAAATGAAACGTTTTCAAGGATACATTTTTAAATGAGATTAAGAGGAAAGCATCTCTGTATAATGTAATAAATATTATTCAGCCAAAAAAAATTTTTTTTTTAAATCGACATAAAGACATACTTTTAGTTCTACAGTAAATAGTATACTTTTG